>JAQIWG010000626.1:0-31201 GCA_034695025.1 Chamaedrilus cognettii
AGTCTGGTTCTGTGCAAGGGAGCCCACACAGAACCCCTCCCTATTCTTTAGTCGCCTTTTACGACTCGCCCGGGGAGTTCTGGGCTGCAAGCCATTTTATTTTTCCCCGGCCTGCATGGGGTCGACAAATGCATTTGGCAAAAAATTTATGATTAGAAAAACAAGCATGTTCTTAAAATTCAGATGTTATTTTAAACACGTAAAAAACTCGGAAAACCATACCTTTAAAGACAAATAATTACAACTTAAATTGCACAAAACAATGAGGACTTCCATCCTGTCTTTCAGAAGCAGGGAGATGAACGACAACAACTCTGGCATTATCGGCAAGTTGGCGATGGTGGCTTTCTTTGCTTCAGCTAATTCAGTCGTAATTGAGATTCTCACAGCATTGCCAGACAGCTTCTTTTCTCTAAACTCGATAATGCGAGCTGCCTTGCTACTAAATGATTTCGCTAGCTGGGCTTTGAGAGCGATGCCTGTGAGTTGCTCCAAATGAGCCAGAATTTCAACCTGTAACAAAGCAGTTTGTTTGACCAATTTTGAAATTCAGCTCAATATCATTGAAAAGGAAAGTTGGGAATAGTCCAACATGCATAGAACTAGACTAATAAAAGCGTTAAACAAACTGCCACTTTTTTGTCTATTCTGTGAATGTACATTGTACATGTTTTCACACAGGTTTTAATGTATTCCCCCTTGACAGAACTGCACTTCGCAGCGAGTGACACTTGTGTGCTTAACAGCTTGCTGAAGGACCTGTAGCGGCATGGTTTTATAGTTGCCAGCGTGGGGACTTGAACTCTGGTCCTCTGGAGGACTCAAAGTCCAATGCCCTAACCAAGACGCCACATCAGGGTGCTGTGGTGTAGTGGTTTCTAAAAAGTTATAAAGGAAAATAGTGCAAAACCAAAGATGAAGATTATTTTTACATACAAACATGCACTAACACAACGTACCGTATCAAAAAGATGAAGAAAAGTCTTTAAATAAGTAGAAATTATGCAGTAATCAATAAAATCCATGAATATTATTGATTACATCAATAATATCATTTCAATAGATATCTTGTAACAATATCCATGGCGTGATAATTTATGTTTGTTTAAATAAATTCAAATAAATAGCTGAATCTGGCTATTCAGTTCGCCACATTTGCTTAACGCCAATATCAATGTTATAAAATCATTGGAGACCTTTATCTCCAATTTTAATTGAGTCCTAATGAGTGTTTGATGGGATTGAATGATATTTTGATCCCTGCAACTGTACTTTTCAGCCAAATACAATAGGACATTTTTGTTGTCATTTGAATAAAGATCAGAATAAAAGAAAACTCTTTTTCAGTGAAATAGCATCTATTTTCTCTTAAACATGCAGAATTTCTAGCAGTATGACAAGCTAAATCATGTTTTATGCACGAAAAATACCAACTTAACTCTTTATATAGTATAGGCCAATCCTTCACAAGATCCTTCGCTTCAGCACGGCCATTGATTTGCTGCTTTTGACTATAGTACGTTGCATTCATATTCATCATGATCTACAAAAGCAACTGGACAAAATGTGACAAATTTATTATTTGACTTTACCTGGTTAATTTTTTTGTGTCGTTATACTTGAAAACATATGTTGTAGAATTTTTTATCTTGTTACAGTACCTTCATATAATTACAAATCCAAAATAATCATAGAGATAACTCACAATAGGCATGCTAAAAATGTCACCATCAATGTCACACCAAAGTCACTACTAGCAGTGAAGACAATAATAAATTATACAACAATGACTCTCATTTATATCACAATTCTCAGCTCTTTCCGCTAAATTATGGCCTCCGAAAAACAGAAAAGAAGAAGAAAATAAAAAACTATGTAGTCACCTATTCATAATTACGGATGTATTTGGAGGAAGGAATACGAGTAACGTAACAGGCTTCCACAATTTGACAATACAACCCACAATTTGTCTTCATAGCGCAATGTCAGATTCAATAAAATTGAACAATAACACTAACAAAATGAATAAATTGACCTTATAACTCACCTCTTTGTCATTCCACTCCTGAGCACCATGCATCACCTGCAGAGTCCGTTGCCGATCCAGCTGCGACTCAGCAGTTTCTCCTTCTGGCATCTCCCTTGGCATCCACCTTGCCTCAATGCAACCGTACGAGTCCTTAATGGGGATGGCTCTTTTTCTCTTCACTTGTGCAGCAGCACAGCGTCTTCAGCTGGCTTTGTGCCGCACTGCTGCGGTCGCATTACGTTCTCGACGCTCCGCATCAGCTGCCCCAGAAGCGAAATGTAACCGAGAGGTGTCACTTCGTTATTAAGCTTATCTAGAAGAGGCTCTAGGTATAGGGCCACGATCCTTTCTGCCACTACCGCAACCTGTAGCCTAATCGGAGACGACGTCACGATCATTATCGCATCCACAACAACTCTGACCATCTTTCGCCGGTCTGCACGCAATGGGCGCCTGCCCGCTTTCAATTCGTCGACGAGCTTCTTGTCCATGCGTCCCCATGGAATTACAAAACCGACCGACCAGTCCGCGCCACCCGTGCGCTGGGCCGCTGGAATTTCCTGTGCTGAAAGATTGGCTTCCGCAAGCAAGGGATCGGTCAGAGAAATGGAACTGGTGGAAGGAGTTGAAGGCCCATGAGAGGAATTAGAGGAAGTGGATGGGCCAGGTGTTGAGAAGCCGGATGTCGAGAAGCCAAATGTCGGGAAACCAAGTGTCGACTTATCTTCTCGCCATCTGCTACAATCGAAATTGAAAAAAAAATCATGCACTGCAAATCCAAGATAGATAGAACAATGCAATAGGCCTACTGGATCCCACAGCGTTACTTATGTTGTTTGGTGATCATTATACGTCATTCATCGGCGATTCATCATAGAACTGCAGAAACTGGGCTTTTATAACCAAATTCCCTTCCAGGCGTCCATCAACAAAGATCTGACAAGTATCTGGCACGGAGTTAGTAGCTACTAGCTAGTGACAATTGTATATCCAACTGCCTGGGTGACGGGCCTGTAACGCATGGTTTCATAGTAGCAGCGGGGATTTAATTAATCTTAAGCGATAAATAAGCCGTCAACTAGACACGCAGCATATCTATCTGTGTGATGGGTTTCATCAAGTGACGCCCGGTCATATTTGTTCATCATTCGACTCGAAAATGAAATTGTGCACCATATTGCACAATATTTTGGTTATAACGTGTCATACGTGTTATGCACGTGTTATGAAATTTTCTAGTTTGTTTTTCGTGCTTATTTTTTCTATATCATATTTATTTTCAGTTTGTGTAACTTGCAAATACGCCGTCAAATTTTACCACAATATGGGCAGTCTAGCATCTGCGGACGCTTGTCAACGGCAGCCTCAGGGAACTCTGTTTCCTCTCTGCCTGCTCTTATTGCTTCATGTACTATGTCAATTTTTGTTTGCCTGCTACTGCTGCACTGTTTGTAAGGCAATAAAAATGATAAAAAAAATGGCTCAAGTCTGTCGGTACAATCTAATTTTCAATGCCATGTTAAATGAGAACATGTTCTTAAATCGCAATATTCAACATTATTAGCGCTGGAGTGGTTTACACATTTTCGCATTTAATTGAACGCTTGGTAGACTAATCAATTTTATCGTTGTGATTGCAGCTGCCAGCCAACTCCCACAACAACTAAGCCTAACACCATCACTACAACCGCTAAACCCACTACAACTACTACAACCGCTGAACCCACTGCAACCGCTGCACACACTACAACCACTACAACCACTAAACCCACTACAACCACTACAACCACTACATCGACCAATGAGCCTCGTTACTAATAAACAAGGCGGGTCCCACCGGATTTCAGATCCCCAATGAAAAGATGAGATCCAGTTTCACCGGCAGACCTAGCGCCTCACATTGTTACCTTACGTGTGGTACAAGACATTGGTCTATAGTTCAAACAGCTTAAATGAATACGGTATTCATTATTGTCTTTTATTACGCAATAGCATGTATATATTTAGCTTCGTGTACGAAAATACACCATATATGTAAAGCTTAATTATAAGTTTCAGAGAAATTGGCATGTTTTATTTTTCTGAGATAATATGACGCTATAATAATAGGGACCTCTTATTTTAAACTTTGACCAGTGACGCCAGCGACTATAGCCTACAGCACACACGTACTTGTAGGCTAGTACTTGCACAATGATATGCAATCGGTGAGCGCATCAATCTTTTTATTTAAACTGCGAATTAGAATAGCCTAGCACTGGGGGCCTCGGTTATAGCCATAATTATAAGCTCATCGTATAGGCCTACCATTTTTTTCCATCGTGCGTCGATTTTATCATAAACCTGGCCTAAAATGAACTCTAACGTGAACTACCTCTAAGAACCATGAGCCAAATGTTGCCAATCGCAAATTAATCGAAATCCAACCGAAGGCCTAATGAAAACCAACGGAATAAAAATTGATGAAAAAATTTAAATAAGACCAGAGCTTCCGTTTACTGGCGTCGCGGCGCAAATTACGCCATAAAATCTGACCCCTAGCGTGACGCGACGCCAGAAAAATTAACCCTTGGCATCGCCTGACGCCAGATTTCAAAGGTCCCGGCTTCGCTGTAATATAAGCTAAGGTCAACTGCCAAAGAGACAAGCTTTATTTCCAGATTTAGAGACAAGATTTATTTCAATGAGGTTCGTTCTCGAGAGTTTTGAATATAGAGCGTTTTGAACGACTGTTGCGTGCTGAATTGTTGTACTGCAAAATATTATCCATTAGCGTGGATTGCAGCAGTGACGTTGAACTTGAAGTCGCTGATAATATACAGTGACACCGTCACAAGAACTATACATGTATCTGTTGTTCTATTTTGATCTACATGCAGCCCATATACAGGGTGAGTCATAAAAAAAACGTGCCCCTAACGATATCGCGATAACTTTTCCAAATTGTAATATTTTGGACTACATTTTCAGGATTTGTAGGCAAGATAATTTGTTACAAACTCTGAAATTTGCTAAATTAAATTCGATTCCATTTAGAAGTTAGGATACTTTTTCGAAAAAGTCAAAAAAATCACTGGAACCAAGAAAATGAAGCCTATTTAAAGAACTACAAGAGCTTGGGCGACCTGATTCCTTTGTAGTATTTGGCGACCCTGAAAAAGGCCGATTTGCGTTAGTCGTCAATCTAACGCTCATGTTTGAAGTGACCGCCGTCTGCTCTGACACACGTCCAAAGCCTCCTTCTAAATACAAGCACTGCTTTGTCAATCGGATCCTGTCCCAAGTCATCCCAGATCGCTTTCAGTCCCACTTTCAGATCCACCTTGGTCTTTGTGTGCCTTGGGTTTGTGTGCCTGGTACTTAGCAAGCATTTCCCTCCACACATAATCAAGAGGATTTAAGTCTGGGGAGTTAGAAGGCCTGCTTCTTTATTTCATGATAACATCCGGACAGTTTTGATCCAGCCAATCCTGTGCCTGGCGGGCGGTATGGGCCGGCCCGCGATCTTGCTGAAAGATGAAAGCGGCGGGCACAACGGCGTGACAATCTTCTATCAGTAAAATCGTCACACAAATCGGCCCTTTCAAGGGCCACTAAATAATACGAAGAAAATCAGGTCACTCAAGCTCTTGTAACTCTTTAAATAGGCTTCATTCCCTTGGTTTAAATGATTTTTTTTACTTTCACAATTCAAAACGGAATCAAATTCATTTTGAAAATTTTAGAGTTTGTGTCAAATTTTCTCGTTTACGAAACCCTAAAAAAGTGAGACAAAAATATTATAATTTGGAGAAGTTTATCGATATAACGCTAGGGGCACGCTTTTTATGACGCACCCTGTATACAGAGTGATTTAAACGTCCTCCAAGAGATATCGCGATAGCGTTTCCAAATTGTAATGTTTTGGCCTAATTTTTTAATAGTTCGTACGAGATGATGTGGCACAAACTCTGAAATTTGCAAAAATTCGATTCCGTTTAAAAGTTATGATACTTTTTCAAAATAATAAAAAAAAACCACTTGAACCAAGCAATGATCTAATAAGCTACAACAGCTTGGGCGACTTGATTTTCTTTGTGATATTTGTTGGCCCTAAATTGGGCCGAAATAGATAATAAAAATAAATTTAGCGCTTCAGTTCCAAAGTGAATTTTGTTTACCGTACGGGGCAGGGTTATCTAAAATAAACATAGACCTATCTATTAGGCTATCGGACTGTTCTCATCTCATTGACCATTATCATAAATCTATTATTGCGTGTAGCTAACTGTAGTTCAACTCAAGTCTGCAGACATTCTATTACCTGTTGACACTCGTGAGCACACGCAGCAGCAGACGTGTTTCATATATACGTGGTGCTTTATATCGCAAATTGACATTGCATGTAAATTATAACGTCTCACTATCATCATAGCCTCTATCTTCTAGACTAACATGGCCCGTTATAAGTGTGTGGCGTAGCCTAACAGGACGTACATTTGCATAAATGTCAAACTCTTAACACGGTACCTAACTCTATCAGGCTGCAGGTTATTACAGCAAGCATAAAACGGAATAATTTCATTTACAGTAGAGACCAGGCCTAAAATGTAACCAAATGCATTATTCTTGCCGAGAGCATGGATGAGATGAATTTATATCAAAAATCGTTCGTCGTTGAAAAGCCTATTTGTGGACGCCATCTTTTCAGAACTGAATGTTGGTATCTGTTGTGGACTTGTGATATAATTGACAGCTAGTCAGTGACAGCCAGGGCTTAGATCACACTCTCCCCCATAAACCACTTATTTATTTTAGTTTACTTACAATTCAGCTCATAGATCAACATAAAAGAGGAAATGAGTAAAGTAGAATTATTAGGCTAATCGCACCTTGTGCAGCAAATTCCGCTTTGTATTTTTGTAAAATGTTGTACATAGGATAAATATGATTAAATTTAATAATATATATGGATACCTAATGACATTTTTGATCTATTGTACACGATGCGTGATGACACGTCTACCGGTCGTCGCTGACGACGCAAAACGATAGGCCTACATTGGGTCGTCAGGGTGGGATCGCTGAAGAATTCGACCGGTCGACGGTCTGATCCCGCCTCTGATGACCTATCCAACAATGTCTTAAAAGATCTACACACACCGCTCGCCTCCGAGTGACTCTATCAGCGCCACCAGACCCGTTTATAGCGACGCTCTGGTTGAAAGACTTCTACGAACTGTGAAATTGAATTATCTGTATAGCCAGAGCGGGGATCGAACCCCGGACCTCTTGCACGACAGTCTAGTAATGAAACCACTTGATCACACAGGCTTGTGTGGTCAAGTAATATTTAGCACTGCAATCCTTATTTCTATATAGCTATGCTCGCGAAGTCAGTTCCCTTGTTTCCCTGTGGCTCACACAGCCATCATTCATTATTCTGTTGCATCGCTCCGCGGGCTAATTTTTTGGGACAAATTATAACGGGCTGGAGATTTACGAGTCTTTGATTGACAAAGGATTCATAGAGAATGTCGATATTGATGAATTAGGCCAACATGGTCTCTGTAACACACCAATCAGCTAGCAACTGTATTCGTTGCAGGTCCGTAACGTGAAGGGGGGCAGGGGGGGCAGTGCTCGCCCTATTGGGAGCTTCTGCCCACCTTACTCCCAGAAAGTTAACATTACTTTCTCCGGCTTGCCCCCCCCCTGCACATTGCGCAAATTAATCTCATGCTCTCCCGGCTCTGACAGAATGGAAGATATGCCCCATGCAGCCCTACTCTCTGTTAATAAAATGTTTGATCCCTACCCCTGTAGTCAGAAAATAACTACCTCTTAAAGTTTACCTCTCTGTCCAAATATATCTTTGGATATACGGGTTCTTAAAAGGACCGATTTTTTTTCTGACTGTTGAGAATAACTTAAAACATGTTTGTCAATACCCCCTTTTTCTCGCGACCCCCCCCCCCCGTCCCCCCGGTCGTGAGGTACGTCGGACGGAAAAATGATGGTACTTTCAGAACACAGCAATGTTTGCTCCCCTTGCAAAAATTCTTGCCTCGCCGCTGAGTATGGTCACGCCACTGCTGGCATGGGTGGGTGCCATGGGGGTGGCCTCACTCCCACTGTGGTTAAGGTATTAATTGGCATCCCCCACTCTGGTTAAATTCTATTTAGTAGCATGGAGATTAATTTCATTACGGCTCTATGGCGTGCTCTGCAACTGAAAGATAGATTTACAGATGCAGCAAACATACATATATGCACACAAACACACAACATACACATACGCATGCCTGCCTACGTACACACACACATAAACATATACACATGCCTCACACGTAATGAATCTTAACATGTGGGTTACTTAATTTCAGGGGAGCCCCTAGCCCGCTCCACCTCCGCCTCCCTCGGTTCGATAATTCGTTTTAAGGCTACACAGGTTGTGGCTGTTAAAGCACTGGCGATGTAACATTTCATTTTGACGTGCGCCTAAGGTCTCCATTCAACGGTGCATATTTTAATGCAATTTTGCATGCAGTTTTGCATGCAACTTTGCATGCAACCATGTTAAGAGAATTACAATGTATAATGTCCTTAACCGTGTTTCATTCAAGCCCTGCATGCAACCCGGTTAAGGAAATCGTGTCATGACAACGGTCGTCCGCTTTAACACGGTTGTGTGCTACATTGCATGCAAACTATGAATGGTGAAAAGATATCCTAAGATTGGCAAAGATGACCACCATTAGTAAAACGATGTAAAATCACAAGTGAAAAGCAGTTAAATTTCAGGTGCGCCAAAGACTAAGCAATTGAATTGATTCACGCCGCAGCTACAAGTAGCCGGTTGGACTTCTGAATCGATGGCGACGACCTGTTCTCTGCATTGACGGGATCAGAAGAAGACATTTCGCAAAATTAGAGAAATATGTTATTGCATAGGCCTATATACATTTGCTAAACCCATTTATTTAATTCATTGCGAATAAATGAGTAACTACATCAAAAAGTCTTGCAGCGCTATGACCGCGCTGTGCCGATTTGGACAAATAAAAATATCGGGTCAAGGATTACCGTGTTACAAACGCGTCGTAAATATAATAATGGGTTTCTCGTCCGTTTAACAGTCCGACAACTAATGTTGATCTGACGTTAATAATCGGAAGCGAAAAAGGTGAGTCTTCAAAACGGAGAGGAAGGTAGAGAGGGTTGTGCATAAACGCAAAGAAAGTGGAAGGGTGTTCTAAAGAGTCGGTGCAGAAAACACAACAGCGCGACGGTCATTGGCAGACAGTATTCTTAAAACAGCGAGGAAGTGTTCGTCAGCTGAGCGAAGGTCGTATCACTAACGCTAAATTTTTGAGTTCATGCTATTGTTTTAAATTTCTGGGTGAGACCCGACATTCCCTGACTCTTCTAGGCCTACCCCAGAAAAGATCTACCTGTTTGCATGGGCACCCGCAGGATTTGATTCAGGGGGGTGCAAGACACTTTGGCAATCCAGGGGGGTGCAATAGTCTCAACACAGGGGAGGCGGTTGCTGATAGAAACTTTTTGCCTACCGGACCTAAAATGCTTTACCTGATGTTTCTGACAGATCCTAACAAAAGCCGCCTTACTAAGCTGCTACACAACCGCCACCTCCACTTCAAAGACCATTGTTGTCAAGCCAGGGGAATGCACAGTGAAGTGCAAACGCTTTTCCAGCGGGGTGCAAGTTGCTTATCCAGGGGGGTGCAAATACCCCCTTGCATCAATGTGCGGACGCCCTTGCCTGTTTGAACCACTTGATCTTGTTGAAACTTGTCTGATGCTCGAATTACAGGCTGCACAACGCACACACGACAAAACCGATCACGCCTGCTACTTGGATTGGCTTGCTTGAAGATTCGCCTTGCCCGTATTTACCGTACCAGTAAACCTGCATGTCGATCGTACATGATTACGCTCCTGCGATTTCAACACTAGCTGCACGAAGTCGAACTATACTTCGCAGAATATTGCAAGCGTCTTAATTTATTACTTAGTACAAGTAGTGCAGCCGCTCACTTTATAGATTATACTTATACGCTTAAGTTGTAAGCCGCAAAACGTCGTGGGCCTAAGCGATCCTTTGCACGCTGCATATTTTGCATACAATTTGACATGTAATTCTGCATGCAAATGTGTTAAGGCAGACGGACGACCGTTGTCTTGACAACGATTTCCATAGCTGGGTTTCCAGGCTGTGGTGAGTGCACGCAGGCCACTGAGCGCTCAGGCTGTGATGAGGGGAGCGGACAACGACTGCGCCATGACGGAGCAGGACGCTGTTGCTGCAGACGAGCTAAAGAGATTCTGTCAGCATCTCGTCTTCCACGGATCGTTTAAAAACTTTCCATTTTTGACAGTTGGAAGCAGCGCTGAAATACCGGATACCTCTAATAGTCTGAATGAATGTGGGCTGAGCTACGATACACTGGATGTAGATACTATGTGTTATTCAATTGCTTGTTACGCTTTCCCTCGCGAACAACTTGTTCCTGCAGAGTACAACGGAGTAGTGCTCAGGATTTACACAGACGGCGTGCATCCCGGCTACTCAAGACTGATTGAAGAGAAGAACGGCGATGCATTGAGGCATATGGCAGACACTAGATTGGACGAATATGGCTCTGTACACGGTCCTGCTAAACAATATAACTCGTTGGCCGCAATGTTGCAACAAAACGAGCTAAACAAGAACCCAGCAATAGATATCAGCAACATTATACCGCTGCGAGACAATGTCCCGGCCGTTCACTCTCCGTACTGGCCGGTAGAGGCGTCCGAGTGGATCACACGAACACGCCGTCACGCCTGTCTGTCAAAGTCTGTCATCAAACAAGTCGTCAGATACGGGTGTGACTTTGTTGGCGTAGCACACAGACGGAGTTGTAACAAAGAAAACAAGAACGAATGGAGGTTTTCATTCTCAAAGGCAGAATTGCTCGTCATTTGCAGTTGGACGAGCTTACAGAGAATTGCATATCGTGTGCTAAGGCTCATATGCAAGATGATCAAACAAATTGGAAAACAAAAAGACAACGAAACATATTTGTGCACGTACTACTTTAAGACGTTGATGCTGTGGGCGTGTGAGGAACGACCGAAAGAATTCTGGGCTGAACATTCGTTAGTGCATTCAATACAACAACTGCTGATAGAAATGGCTGAGTGGCTAACATCAAAGTTCTGCTACAACTATTTCATACCTGCCAACAACATAGTGGATCACTTGGTGGACACTGATGTATCCCGTGATGTTGCTGCTCTATGTAAAGCTTCTGCATCCTCTGGGTTGATTGCACAAATGCAAGCACTGTGCACTCGGGCTGACTTTCTAAGTATTAGAGTTAACTTTAAGTCTGATATGCCGACATGGATTTACAGGGGTTTTGTCATTCTAGATCGCATTTTTCACATGCCGGATTCTTTTCGTAATTTAGGTTCAAATAATTATTCACAAGATTTACAGACGGTCTTAGTTCAAGAAGTGGTTGATGTTTACCGCGGACTCACTTGTCACAGAGAGGCAGTCATCCGTGACACAGCGAGAGCGCAATGTCTGCGGCGAGCAGAAGAATACTTTAATGCCGCTACGACACTGCATCAGTCCACGGAGCGTGATTTACGTCGTATAGCCAATACAGTATTTGATCTTAACATTCGCAACTTCTTCCTAGAATACGACGCTGACCACAAAGTCACGCACAAAATTGGTGCGAAATCTGAGACAAAACGGAACTTTTTGTCCAACCGATCAAATACAGATTTTGCAGCAAACGAAGTTTCAAAATGTGTCTTGTACACAAAACACAATGAACAGATCATGAGTGAATTATTGGACGTAAATGCTCACGCGTTTGACACGCTATCTTTGGTTGTCTATGAGATGTCCACAGACACCGCCGAGAAAACTGTCAATAGAGCGCTTTTTTACCGAGAGTTGCCAGGTTACAGTCCGACTGTAAACGTGTCTTGGTTCATCGCCAAAGCGTATCTGGCCAATCTCTACTACACTCAACGTCACTACAAGGCAGCACTTGAGACGTGCAACGAGGTTGTCAACACGTTTAAACATTCTTTAGGAAATAAATTGTTTGCTGAGTTGACATTTCCAGCGTTACTGACAACTAAGTGGGCAGAAGTTTACGACAAGCAACTCCAAGCGCTGCTCGGATTGTGTTCGCTCTGCGCGTTTGTGTCATATGGAACAGACGCGCGCCCTGTGTGCCTCGCTGTGTGTCCAGTCACTTTCGTTTTCTATCTCAAGGTGTGCTGTGTTATTCATCAACGCTGCGCGGATGATGTGCAGCAAAGTATCACAGAGTACAACACCCACGTTGAAAAATGCATGTCTCACTTTCTCCATAACTCGCTGATGGTGAACATGCTCGCCGCGTCGTTGGAATATTTGTGGCGAGGACATGATGTTTGACAGAGTGCGCTGCGCAGAATTATTCAATCCGATTAAAATTTCAAACTTTTGGCAAGAATTAAAATACTTTCACGAAATCACAATGCCGTTCACGATATGCAGGAGCAATGATATAATGCTACACTTAGGGGCAAACACACCCCATAAAAAGTCGCCGACACCCAATCCTGCCTTTGCTTGCTAAGTGCCTGCGGCCAAACATGTAATTAAGGAACTACGGGGGAAAAGGGAAAAATGTATTTTTTCCTTGTCAACTGAGAACACTAAGGAGCTAAGAAAATTACGATATTAATTAAGATATACGACGGCGTTGAAAAGTTTTTTTCTACGTCTTTATGTGTAGCCTGTGACCAAAACGGTCTTTAAACTCAACACAATAATAAATTGTCAATTGTTGGTGGTAAAATTTATTTTGGCCCTAATGTCTTCGGCGTAGCGTTACGCCTCCTTTTGAAGAAAGTCGCTTCGTTTAAACCTGTACCTTTGAAATGGAGTAACCTACAGGACTTTAATTCGAGTAGCCTACAGAGCACATCACTTTATTAACTTTTATCCAGATGCCGGTTAGAATGAGTAAGCGGGGAGAAGGGGGGAGGGGGGGGGGAGAGGGGAAAGTGGGTGCTGACAGCAAATTAGATGGTCCTTCTTCACAGTCATTGTTGGTTTTAAACCACTGAAAATATACTTTTGAAAGTTTTGCTTTGCTTCATGGAATCCGCGAGAAGCATCGACGAAACTAAACTAACACAGGCAGCTGTTACGCCACTAGATCTTAAAAACCAAGTAGGCCTACATCATGTAGGCCTACCACGCAGGCGTATTGATGCTCTTATTGTGGCTGCAATTGATTCTGCATAAATTAAATTATGTAGCAAAAGCATGTGATATAAAGATAAACGTGAAGAAAACTGTAGCGATCAGGGGTGAGCCCTTTTCTGGTTACGCTGTATCGACGTCATATCCCCCCTCCTCCCGGCTGTGCTTTCCTATAGCGACCCGGGGTGGAACCGGTGTGAAACCGGTGTCCGAGTGAGGGGGGTGGGGGAGGATAGCCACGAGTCAGCAGTCACAGTCAGTCGGCGGAGGAGCGAGAGGCGAACGGACTGGCGATGAAAGCGCTCGTAGAACGCGGAGGGTTGACTGAGCCGCTCCTGGGATTGTAGAGTCAGAGGGAATCGTGAACAGACGAGGGAGAGAGAGATAGTGCTGGCCACAGGCCTAGCGGTGTGCTGAGTGTAAAGATATTGGTGATTAGGGCTATAGAGACAGTCGACAATTTTGAAGTTTGAGGGGACGGTAACTGTTGAGAAGTTTAGTTTCAGTGATGTGAAGAGTGCGGAGCATAGGAAACACTCTAGAACTGAAAGCGTGGATTACAATCGAGCGTGTAGAGGTCTGCAGCGGACGATTGATTGCTAGGATACGACGACGGACAGGACGGGAACGGATAGCAGCTTGACTCGCATGTACTCTGGAACGTGCATCGCCCTGCAACGCTGCTGTTCTTTAGACCACTCTCTATACGCTAACGAAACACAGATTGTTATCATTTTATGTTGCCAAATGCCTTCATATGTACATAATGCACCCGATTTGCATTGCGGATATTGACGACTTGTGTCGTAAATAGAGTTTGATACGGGTAACATAAGTTTTGATTAAGACCATCCTGGTACAGTGGTGTCGTACAGAAAAAAATACTTGCTATTTCTACACGGCGAATAGTGAGATGCGTAACGGGTGAGTAGGCGAAATTAGAGTAGATAAATTGAGGAGAGAAAGATTGCAATTTAGAAAAAATTGGATGTTTTGATCCCCGAACCGGTGTGGAACCGATGCGAACCGATGTGGATCCGGTGTCGAACCGGTAAGAATCAGTGTGGAACCGGTGTGAACCGGTGTGTTCTAGTCTGGGTCACCCGGGGAGGTATGCTAGGGGCGGTTTTGGATTTCGAGGGAGTCCCAGGGAGCCAGGGTTAAAAAGTTAGAGGAAAACTATGTAGTGCGGGGAAAAGTGAGGGATTTTTGTCCCAACACGCCTCAAACCCTCAGACGGCCCAGGGCCCGTCATGTCCGCGCCACCACCGTCGGACACGAAGGCCGACAAACCCCCCAGGCTCCGAAACGACCGCCCCGATCCGCGCTCGGGTCCGACCAGCCCAAACCGCGGAGACGCTGCGCACGGGCCTGGCGCAAAGCTGCGTCTAACCGGCACTGCTGAGGCGAGGTATGGCCGCAGCGGGCCGGCGAAGGCGCAAAAGCGCTTCAAAACTAAGGTCATGAAGATATCCAAGAGAGGAGAAGCCATTACTATTGTCATAGACGGGAAAAAGTGGAGCAGGTCAACAGGTTCAAAGATCTTGGATCGTGGATTACGGAGAATGGAAGATGTAAAGTAGAAATCAGGAAAAATCAGGACGAGGATAGGAACAACGATACTCTCAGTCGGAAACCACCTCAAACTACAAGCATCATTACTAAAGCAGAAAACGCAAGAACCCTCACATCCCCTTCACCACCTCACACAAAACGCAGACCCTTCTAGAGCTATCAGTCAATCAGTCTTCCATAACAGAAGCACCTACATTCACAAAATAGACACAGATAAAACCCTAACTACTTATATAACAATGCAACACAACCTGAAAGCAATACACACCACAGCAGTTCAGAAATATCTACATGAGAGAGAACCAAGCAAAACAATTCAACAACAAGCACCATCAGTGGACGCATTAGAGGAAACCCTGCCAAGCAAGCCCAGACGAACACTCGCGCAACTTAGAACAGAAAAATCACTACTCGTACAAAAAAGTCGCCTCTCATACAAACGCAAGATAGACCCACTCACCCACCCAGAAAAAAGCTGTTGATCAAAGGGCTCAGTAGAAAAGTGAAAAAGAGGCTTGTGAATTCGGTGGTTTGGTATGTGGCATTGTAGTACGCTGAAACTTGGACACTTAATAGGACATAAGAAGAATAGAAGCATTTGAAATGTGGGAAGGGAGAAGAATGGCAAAGATTAGCTGAACAGAGAAGATAACAAATGATAAAGTGTTGAGGAGAGTGAAGCAAACATGGACTATAACTGAAGTGACAGCCAGAAGAAAGAAAAACTGGATTGGACATGTACTGAGAGGAAAAAGTTTGTTGAGGAATATGATCGAGGGAAGAATGGAGGGGAAGGGAGGATCGGGATGACCACGTATCGGGATGATAGACGACCTGCTTGAGAAGTAATCGTATGTAGTAATGAAGAGAAGGGCCAAAGATCGGCTGGGGTCTAAGGTTTGGCCACCAAAGCCCTGCCATGTATCAGAACACTGCAGAACATTGTGTTTGCAATATGACTGCTAATGATTAACGGGTGGCTTTAAGAGTTCTGATTGCAATCTTGTCTACATTTGCATCTTATCTGTTGAGTACATTGTAAAGTCATTATTGTATTATGCATATGCTATGTGTAATTTGTGTGTATGTATAATTTATGGATGAATAAATCGAATTTAATTTAATTTTAAAGGTAAGTAGCCTATGTCAAAATCGTGAGAATGTATGGGCTACATTGATTGACTACAGATTAACTTGGCACGTTGAATTTAAGACAATTATATTATCGCATTATGGACTTCCAAGATTTTAGCATGTCAAAAAATTACTATCAATTGGAAAAGGCTATGGAAAAGCCTAGTAAGTTCGCTTGAAATCAATTTGTACCTTTATGTGATAAATATTTTGCCTAATTGTATTCCACATTCACTTAAGGATGCTATGTACATATTTTGAAACCCTAATGACAAAACATATGTTATTGCATTTACGTAGTCAATTCATATAAAAGAATTTTCACAATATCTCTTGACAGTCGGCAACGGACTTGCTCGGTTCATCTAAAGTCGGGCAGTAGGGTGCATGGAGCGCTACGTATGCATTAATACATTATATTTATATATTACATTCTAGCCACTGAACGTCTGATCGCAATCAGAAATTGACAGTTCATTCTTGTAGTCTTGAAACGCTAATTTCTAACATTTTGTGATATTCAGAAATTCGGATTTCACTAGGATCTCATTCAAATTCATAGGCTAGCTTGCTATAAAAATTGTGATCAGGAAAAGTATTAAAATAAAATTCATGTAGACTGGAACTATTAGACGACATTAGAACTATAACAGGCTTTTTGTTAATGGACATGGCAGTACAATTTTTTGTAAAATGTGTCCATATCTAATTGCATTAAGCTTGGTTTTTGGATTAGTTGTAAGTTTTATCAATATTATTATTCTAAATATAATCATTCGCTGTTGGAATTTAATCGGTGTGTCTTTTTTTATCATGTTCCGTTTTGCAGATGTTAGGCTTCCGAAGGTTGACATTGTATTTCAAATTGTTTTTTAAATTGTCTGTTTGCTAAATATTTTAGAGACAATTCGCATACCATTAACAGTTTAGAATATTATTATTAAGCAGTATTATTAAATAAGCAAGTGTAAACACGCACACTACATTACTGCAGCAACTGTAGCCAAATCTCTCAGTGACGCTGCCTAAGAGGGGCTAGTGATGGCTTCAGCCCTAGTGGGGGCTCCAGGCTTCAGCCGACGTATTTTAAAACTTGGGGGCAATATTTAAGGCATGGGCGCCAGTACATTGATGCAAGATTGTGCACCTGCAACCCCAATACAAGCTGATGGCACTTATGGTACCGCTCTGGATGGCATGCTGCACCCCCTTATACATTCCCCTGCCCGCCCCTTCCCGGATTTATGTTCCCTTGCAGTGCCTCTTTTTTCGCTCGCTCTACTTGCGAAGTTTGTACCTTGCCCGCGACGTTTCACTAAAGTTACTTTGTGGATTCAAAAATTGTTATGCATTTATGGCATGTTTTTGGAGTAAAATTCTCGAGCACTAAACCCTTTCTCGTTCGTGAATTTCCGCTGGACAATACATTATTCCATTTTTTTAGAATTTTTTGAAGGAGTTAAACAGTGATGAGCTGCAATGTTCAACCCTCTCCAAAACTTAATCCTAATCCCTTTGTTATTTCCCCTGTACACTGTTGCACCATCTGGATTTTTAAATTGTATTTGCACTCCCTGAAAATAATTCTGCAAGCGCCGGTGCTCGTTAATTTTTTTTACATGTCTCCATATTTCTTTCTGTATATGATATGATGATTTTAAAAATTGACACATCATTTAAAAATTTAATTAACTGAAAACAACATTTTTATCTAGATAACTGTACTAGCATCTCTCAAGGATTATAGCGTACAATGTACTAGATGAGTGTGCCCTATTAGACGCACGCACTTCGCGCACATGCATAATGTGCGCACGGGCAAATAGTGGGCAGGCATTTGCGTGCGTTTACACACATATCTAGCTCCTTCAAAAACCCTTTGCCTCTTTTTGTAAAAGTCGGCCCCCCGTTGTGAAAGACACGCTACGCCACGGAGTAAAAAGGCACTGAGTCTATTTTTTAGTCGTGTGGGTATTATTTTCGCACTTCGTAACTTTTTTGCCTGTAGTCATGTGGGATTTAGGCTTACGTAAGATTATTCATTTTTCTTGATTTGAAATCTAGTTTGATCACTCTATTTTTTTAAGATTTTGATTTTGAAGCACAAATAAATATTCAACAGAATTTATTGTTTTATAAGTCACGTTTGCTTTTTTGTGTGTTCAAATTTATTAGTTATACGGTGAGTCTAATTTATTTGTGCGAGGCGCCTCTGAGGCCTGTGCGCTGCCGTGCACGCGCGCGCCGTTGTCACCGTGCGCCGTTGTTGTTGATGGAACGTTGTCAGCTGCAGCCAGTGAGTGGCCGCTTGAGTCATTGCTAGGACTTCAGTTGAGAGCCAATCGTGATCGACATCATCCAATTATTTTGCTCTAATTCGGTGCTTGTTGTTTATTTTGTCTCTAGATAAAAATTGAGTTTTACTAAATACCGTAGTTATAGAAGCATCATTCATCGAGTCGTTGAGTTAATCTGCGATAGAGTTTTTTTATGTGCTAGAAACAGCATGCGTGTGGATGCTAACTCATGTTTGATTGCAAATTGAACGTGTTTATGCCCACTCATTAATCATCCTTAATTCGTGTTTATTGCTGTCATAAATAGGCCTAAGTGAACTTTGTTTATTTTAAGCTTTTCTCAATCTACGGTATGCACGCTGGCTAGCACCACCCGAACCCTGAACTTGGCTATGCATTTACTTTCCTTGTCAATTCATTTTCAGTCGCTTGGAGGCGCATAATTCACATTTTCAAGAAGCTGTGAATTTAGTCAAATTTTTTGTAAAAATGTTCAACTGTGCAACTTCTTTTGCTGGCTTTATTCACTTAACTTCACGAAAAGCCTTAAAAAGTATAAAAATTGCGCCATCTTGCAAATGTTTGTAAAATAAAAAGGCCAATAGTAGAACCGCTCCCTCTTTCTTACTTGCCTTTTTCGATTCACTTGGGGGGCCTGGGCTGCAAGCCAATTTTTTGTTTTCCGGCCTGCAGGTGTTAAAGCGTTGATCGGAGCATATATCCTTCAGGGCCTTGCGGTCACTTGAGGTGCAGTGCGGCAATTCGTACTGTTTTCTGGCGACATTTTTTTTAGTCAATCCCAGCACGTTAAGCCAAGTTTGCGTGCTCCGCCATCCATGCTCTGGCTTCAACTCCAAAGAACCCATTGGAGCAAAAGCCCAGTTTACGGCCATTGCAAGTGTGTTATCACACTTGCATCCTGAACTTCAGCTGAGTTCAGGCCCTCCTTGAGTGCGCATGTTCCGCTGGATGTTAGACTATCTTTGCAGACAGCAGGGAGAGATGGCGCAATTATTGTCGACTATTGAACAGTTATTGTCCTATCCAAACTCCCGGCAGGCTGTGTCGTTCGGATCTCAATTAAACTCGCATCCCGGGTTGGGACCGGGCAAGCCCGATAAATTTATCTGTCGCGCTAGAGCGAGGATTAAACCCCGGACCTCTAGCACTAGTCCTGTATTAAGTTTGTTAACTATTTGCCTTTCCGTAATTTTTTTTTGGTTTTTGTGCATTTGCATTTTTTTCTTTCACCCCCACACTTTTACGTATTTTTTTGTTTTGTTTTATCGTTTTAGAGGTCGCTGAAATTTATTTTCCCCTATTTCCTTCCTTTGATTCCTTCTGTAGGGTTATTTTGGTTAAGTACCTTGAATAATTCCCCCCAAGCGGAGTCGTCTTCGTCCTTGTCTGATTCCGATTCCCACATTAACCTTGTCATTCTTGAAGGTCGTTTTAATGTCGTTGCGAATTTTCGGATTTTCGCCATAAATTGTTGTTTTGCCGCGATTTTTTTCGTTGTTGCTCAAGTCGCATCGAGCGTGTGCTTGCTTAGGTTTCAGATCGTGTTGTTGGTGTTGCCTCGTTTAGGTTTACCTCTGGTTTTTAGAAGACATTGCAGAGGTCAACA
Source organism: Chamaedrilus cognettii (assembly GCA_034695025.1). NCBI lineage: Eukaryota > Metazoa > Annelida > Clitellata > Enchytraeida > Enchytraeidae > Chamaedrilus > Chamaedrilus cognettii. Next base: position 19,929 of record JAQIWG010000626.1, read on the forward strand.
CGCTTTAAAGTGCGAACGCTTCAAGATCACCGTTTTTGATCCGAAATAATTTGCAGTGTTAAAGATGCCACCATTTTGATGCCACCATCTTCTAGATATCTTTATTGTTGTTTTTTGGAGCGTAATGTGTTTTTTTGTTTCTAGGGACTAAACTCATGTAGACTTGACTCGAGTAGCAAGAGTACGACATCGCTTTATTTAACACTGCAAGATTCAAACTTTGAAGTCAAAAGGTTCAGGTGAAGAGTCTCGGTTAAAGGTCTCGGTATAGTCTAACTAAAGATCTCGGACCTGCGCGCTGCAGTTTATATACCGCGCTAGCGGCCCGACGCCCGCGGCCTCTATCGCAACTTGCTCGCTGAGCAAAGGCTCTGTATACATATCCTCTCTGTTCTCTTTATCCTCCATACTACACAAGGAAGCAACGGTACATGTACGTGGTGGTGATATTACGTGTAGGACACTATCAACACAGCAATGCTGTAGCCCAAATAGCTGCGTTGAATTGTGAAAGTTAAATTGTGCTTTAATGCGACGGTTACCCTTGGGCTAGACTGCTAAAAAGAGTTGAGTCTCTGAATAAATTTTAATCCAAGGGCTGAGGTGTCGCTGGCTAAAGTATCTCCTTAAGCAGGTTTTTTCTGATTTCTTTGCAATTTTCTATCTAGCTCCTGAAACTCTCAGGCTATGCAGTTGGCATCTAAATAAACATGTGATTGCAATTTTGTTGAATGCAAGCTAAAAATATTTTATATACTGTCACTTTAAGTACCTAAATCTACAACACTTTACAGAGATGCCTCAATGTCCGGTACACTTAGATATGCAAATTGGAATATGTTTGGAGAGCAGCCCCACCTTGAAGGTTTCCATATTTTCAATAACAGGATCAAAGATTTCGGAGAGAGAGAATTGCTTGTGCGATTAAGACATTGCATGGAACGAAGGAGCTATAACAAAGTTTTAGCACTTTTTTAAGCCTCTAGGTTTAGTATCACTGCTCAGCTGTTGTGATCGCCGCAACCAGTGTTCTCACTTTTCGAGCAAGTGCACGATTTGCGAGCAATATCGGCGGTGATCGAGCAATTGTCGAGCAGTTGTTTTAACAATAAATTTGTGGAGCAATCGAGAAATTTACCGAGCAATTTGAAAGGCGGGTAAAGATCCGTGTAGTGCGGGTTTGAGGGTTTTTTCGTCTGTGTCAAACACGATTTGGTCACGCTGAGCGCCGGGCTTAGATACTTTTTTGGTGGAACAGATCTGTCAGCATTCCCCCCACCGCTAATGAGTTTGTTTTGAATACGAAATTTGGATTTCTGAAGATAAAAGCAAATTAAATTTAGGATATTTTCTTTATGCCCATAAATTTTGACCGAGCAATAACAATAATAGTGTTCATCAAGCACTTTGGTCAGGTCGGTTGAGAAAAACAGATCATGTCAAGTAAGAACACTGCTAGCATGTGGCGTTGCACGCGATGTCGATAATGTACCGTGCAGCTTTCGCTTTCGAAACTCCCTTGTTTTGACAGCAGCTAGTGCGAGAAAGAGCAGCTATAAGGTTGACAACTGCTAAAACTGTAAGGTTTTACGTTCTATAAAGAACAGCTAGAGTCGCTTTCCGCCAGGGCCGGCGTCAAGGCCCCCCGCACCCCCCGGCTGGGTGGGGGGCACGTCTTGGGGGGCCCACTTGGGGAAAAAGTTTCTAATTTGACGTACATGTACTGTAGTTAGAGGCAAAAGGCATATTTGAACGTTTTGTAATCTAATTTTGGGGCCCACTGAGGGGTCATCAAGGACCGACTCGGTGTGAAGTAGATTGCGCAAGTTTTGGGATACATTTCTGTCAGCACCCCTCTCCCCCCGCGCTTGTAAGTTTGTTTTGAAAGGAAAAATAAAGCTCGAAAATAGAGAAAACATTGAGGAAAATCCTTTAGTTTTAAGAACATTCAAAACAATGGTGCCGTGGGGGCCCATCAAGATGTTTTCAGGGGGGTGCCCGGCATACCCCATCCTGACACCGGCCCTGCTTTCCACAGTGCATATTTTGCATGCAATTTCATCATTAACTACAGCATTGACAGCATATACAGTATGTACAGCAGGCCTCGCTGGCGCATCGTTGGACCACAGTTAGCAGAGGCAGCTCTTGCTCGCATTCTTGACTTATCTTCATGAATATTCACGTGTCGCCACACCCCCGGCACTGAGCGGAGCGGCCGGTGACAGTGACCGATTGAACACATTGACTTATGATCTGTTCTCTGCATTTTCTCGCCGTTAGATATATCCATATGATTATAATTATTGCATACATGTACATTGTATATGTATATGAGCGGCTCTCGTGATGTGCGGATAGTAAAGCGACGCGTGTATGATAGTTTGGCCCAAGCCTTTATGACACAGGCAACAGTCACGCAGATTCGTAGTTAAGCTTGCGGCGTGGGGCTTAGTTTAATGCATTCTATAGCAGTAAGGGCCTGCTTGTTTAGATCTAATATTGCTGGCATGGCCAACAAGACTTAGTGACATGTAACATCCAAGCGCACTTTGTTTCTAATATGAGTTTAAGAGTCATTGTGTTTATAAGAGCAGCATTGCATCCATTGGCGCCTATCAATGTAACAATGATGCACGCAGAGCACTACACAGCAGCGCTTGAGACGTGCAACGAGGTTTTTGCCACCTGTAAAAATTCTGTTGGAAATAAGCATTTTGCTGAGCGGACATTTCCAGCGTTACTGACGACACAGTGGGCAGAAGTTTACGACAAGGAACTCCAAGCGCTGCTCGAATTGTGTTCGCTCTGCGCGTTTGTGTCAAATAGAACAGACGCGCGCTCTGTGTGCCTCGCTGTGTGTCCAGTCCAATTCGTTCTCTATCTCAAGGCGCGCTGTGCCATCCATCAACGCTGCGCGGCGGATATACAGCAAAGCATCGCAGAGTTCTGCATTCACGTCAAAGAATGCGATTTTCGCTTCCTCCATCACTCAATGATGCTGAACATGCTCGTCACGTCGTTGAAAAAGTTGGTGGTTCATGATGTATCTTGGTGATGTTCGACAGAGCGCGCTGCGCTGAATTATGCATTCAGATTCAAATTTTAATATTCTGGCGAGAAATATAATAAATTTACGAGATCAGAGTACCGTTTCCGATGTGCAGGAGCAATGATATAATGCTACACTTGGGGGCAAACACACCCCATAAAAAGTCGCCGACACCTAATCCAGTTTCTGCGTGCTAAGTGAATGTGGCTGAGAATGTTATTGCGGAGCCCGGGTGCAAAAGGGCAAAATATATTTTTTCCTTTGTCATCTGAGAACACAACGGAGTAGCTACAAAGTTCCTCTGTGAAGGAAGTGCAAAAAGATTACGACAAAAGTCACTTTCTTTTTTAATGTTATTTTTTACATTCACCCACTGATGTACTTCAGGTGTCGCCTTTTGCTCTTTTTAACGTGGCTGCGCAAAGTGCATTAAATTTTTCGCGTTTTCCGATTGCAATTAAAGCAACAGATTTCTAACTTTGTCAAGTATTAACTAATTCAGTGACCTTCCCATGACTGACTACAAAGATATTTGATTTTTTTGACAACTTTGAAGTTAATTATCTCAAAATAGACTTTTGTTGAATTTCCCAGTTTTCCCTGTGCTGAATTATATTAAAGAGCTGCGGTTGCTTCCTGATGTCACATTCTATTCCCTCCCACACGTCCAGATCACAGCCAGTGGGCCTACAGTTAAAAAAGACCAGTAACGAAACGCCATGGACCTCTATGCTAAACATAATCGTGGATGATCATCCGGTCATCACTGCAAGCTGTTTGAATACAAAAACTAATAAATATCTGCATACGAATTCAATACGCAGGCCGGAAAAAGCGTATATTAAGCAGCGCACGACGCTCTATCAGCATATTGCTGAAATACTTGCTGGCTAAATCGCTCGATATATTATGAACCTGTCGTCTTCCAAAAATTATTTAAGCCTACATAAATTTATTTTTTCGCACACCGGTGAAAATCCAGAACTTGACGTCAAGTAACTAGGCAAAACTCGTTTCAAAATAGCGGATTGTCGTAGTACTCGTTTCTAGACAGCCCCGGGATAGATATTCGCCACGTCGTGATTTGATGGTATCCGACTGCGTTGGAAAGTTTGCGACGACGTCGTGATATGTAGCTATGATGATGAGACCTCTGAACTCAACACGATAATGTGTTGTCAATTGTTGGTGGCAGAGTTTATTATATTTCTGATTAAATCGGCGTAGCGTTACGTCTCCTTTTGAAGAAAGTGGCGTCTTCTAAGCCTGTGCCTTTGAAAAACGATTAGCCTACAGGACAGGCTGTACATTAACTTAACGTTTTTCATTAACTTTTATCTAGACGCCGATTAGAATTCGAAAGCGGGGGGTGTGCTAACAGCAGATTTGAAAGCATTTAACAGTCATTGTCGATTTTGAACCCCGTTGAATTCGCGAGAGCATCGAAACAAAACTAAACTAACACAGGCAGCTGCTACGCCTATAAATTTTCAAAATTGAGTATATGCTTACGCCTTCTTTATTAATTTTTCCGCGTAATGCTGCACCTAACCGTTTTAAATTATGCGCAAAAATGGTTTTTAGTCTTGTTTTATGTGTACTACGCCTACTCAAATTAACCCTGGTTTGTACACAGGAGCGTCCAGGCCTCCAAACGAACTTGAATTTCATGAGTCTCTGCGCATTTTGGATTGAAAAAGACACAGCGAAGTCACTAATGAGACACGCGTCAACTCCTGCAATTGGCGCGACACGACTATTGACGCTTATAAATATTGCGGCTGATTGGATTCAGAATTTCTCTGAGCGATGGTGCATGCTTTGTCATGGTACGCATTGCTATACTGTCGGTGTGTCATATGGTTACATTTTTATGCCACTAACGTCGATAAAACAATGATGTACGTGCAATTTATAAATGATCACAATAACTCAAAAACTGACGGCTATGTAACGTAAGACCTGAATAGACAGATAAATGCATCAGTGACAGTGTTAGCGAGGCAACGCCCACGATGTTGTACAGTGCAGCTGCTATACATAGAGCGTTATTTCACACAAAGCAGTTTAACAAAAACTAACAGCGTAAATAATACAAAGCTTGAAACACAATGAAATGCAATGTCCAACATAAGCGCTAAAAATGACGTTTTAGGTTATACTAGTCTGCATCATACTAGGACAGCCGCCATTGTGTTTCCACCAGGCCCATCCCTAAGGTTACATACACGCCGAGATCAGCATTCTTGAAATAAAATGTAACTAGCCTAATATGGCAATTGTTAAAAAACTTGCACAGCGGACTAACAAAAATTGCAACACACTTTTCACAGTATATCGTAAAGCGTCTGCGTGTATTAATGTAAGTAGTATAGGCCTACGTGCACTTGAACCTTGTATGAAATTTAATGTACATAATAAAATCGCATGAGTTATGTAGATCACTGGATAACAGGGACGTTCTCAGGAGAGAATTGAGCGGGGGGTGGAGGGGGCTTGCGTTTTTCCGAGCAAAATTAAAATTGTTCAATGGGAAGGGGGGGGGGGGATGGCGGTCCTGGTCGTTCGCTTAATAAGCATTACAATTCTAATTTATAAGGGATCCCCGCAAATCGTCTAAGTGTGCCGTTGTCATTCCAAGACGCTGTTCTGCCAAGCTGGCATGATGAGTCTACTAGGCTTAATTGAAGCCTAATTGTCAGCATCATTTAATTTTTATTTTATTCAAGCAGTGTTATGCTTGCGATTCAAAATTATAATTTTTAGAATGCCACTAACATAGCAAATAAATCTGGCAGATAAATAGGGTCTACCAAATTAATTAGGTTATAGACCATTAGAATTGGGGTACCATACATGCAATAGCTCAGACTGACGTAATATTGCAATTCATTTTTCATTAACATGACGAAATTCCACGATCTTGTCATGTAAGGACGTTTTGTCAACTTAAGGGAAACTAACCTTAAAGACTCATGGTTTTAACTAAAACAAAATTCCGTCAAATTTGTGAATCCTATTATAGATCCGTAACCTTCTGGAGCATTTGACTCACTGGTAGAAGTAAAACGCGAAGTCAAGGTAGACATGACGGTTGTTGTGCGTAGGTGCTAGTCGTAAGAATTGACTTCTGTGTTGTCTCAGTCGCAGGGCTCATTTCCATCCACAAAGTCAAACACGCAAAATCCCGAAACGCTTCACGAGTAGTTCACCAATCGAATTGCACAATGGAAGGGTAGGCCTATTTGCTAACAATTATAAATGACATTTAGGATTTTGTGTGTTTACGGAATGTGTGTAGTACTAAAGACTTTTTTAGTCCGATTCTGTGCAAGGAAGCTGCGCAGAATCGCTTCCCCTTCTTTAGTCGCCTTTCACAATTGTACAGGTGACCTCTGGGCTGCAAGCCAATTCCTTGGCCCATGGCCTGCAGGGGGTCAATATTACATAATGGATAAAATTACATTAGATTTAACCATCCACGGCATCAATCATAGGCTAGATTACTGCATGCTCTCCAATTGATTCAGCAGACAGGATAATGCTTTTGACATTTAATTTTATCAGCATCATACACATGTTGCACTGTTTTTCTTGGAAACGTCGAACTGTGTCGCAAGGTCGGAGCGTTTTGTGCAAAAGCGGATCTTTGTGATGAAGTTGGAGCAGTGAAGCTCGACGTGCAAGTGTAATCTGGAACTGCTCTCGCTCTCGCTTGCACTGTGAGATTAGAAATATACGCCCTGTCCGTTACAGTCTCCGCCGTTTGACTTGATGGAATTACGACACCGTTTGCGGTCCAGGATATCTGCGGGTTCACTGAGCTGACGAAAGCTTGAGTAAAATTAAGGCGAAGCTGCATGTCATCGTTATGAATTGTCCAGCATAGACCTCGGATTGCGTCACATCCGAGACCGCAGTTGGCGTTGATTCTGCAATATTAGACAGCGACATCTGCGAGTAATATTTAACTCATGAAGCCAGAGTATAAAATACACAAAAGTAAGAATAAGCACTTTCGCCTGTGAAGGCCTGCGAGAGTCATTGCGCACTAAAAGTCAAATAAAGTTCAACCCAGGCTAGACAAAAAGTCAATCTAATTCTTTATATCATGTTGGTCTTAAAACGTATTTTGACAACATTACTAATCACATACTTCTTACAATTAACTTTCAAAATCGCTTATATGACTGCAAATTACATAAAATGAAACTTATTCATGTGTTGACAATGCTTCGACAGACGATGACTTAGAAAATTACAGTGCCTAGACCCATCATACTTAATTTATTTGAAAGTTAAGCCAATGGCTTCAAAATAATGCTTACGCCATGGCTAAAGAAATAGTAGGCTTCGTTAGATAGGTGATACCAAAATATAATGGTCTAAGGCCCTTCATTATGAAACTTAAATGAGCATTGAGCAGAAATATGATAGCTGTTTTCTATATATTGTGCCATAAAGTACTAGTAAAGGCATAATTTAAAACAATGTTGTGAAATTAGTCAAGCTCAAATTTTTACTAGAGTTACTTGGTCAAGTGCATCCAGCGTTCTTGTACATTGACTTTATATATACACAATATATGTATAATGACGCTATGACCTAGCAGGATGAGTTGCGATGATCGACTGCTGCCATCGCTACTCTGACACATATACTGTCCGGCCTGGTCCGCTGTAGATTTCTGTGTTAAAATCAAATTGCATTAGACGGCATTAGGCCGGTCTACTTTGTAGAAGGTGGAGCAGCTGGGATAGACTTTGCACTGGTGAGCGATGACGTAGGTGTTGCTGTAGTTCACGTGTTTATCAGCGTGACGACAGTTTATCGCGGCGCTTGTTCCGCTAGCAGTGGAACAGTGGAGAGCTATCGGAGTCCCCGCCACTCCCCGCCACTACTACCGTGTTGAGTGGCACGTCAACAAACACCGATCCAACCAAATACATTTGAAATGCACACTGAAGAGCCAGGATTAACGGGTAGACTACACGACAGGGTTAAGATTTTTGGCTATAATTCTATGCCCAGGGGAGAGTGGGGCAAGAAGGGCCCCATTTTTTAAAATGTCAAATTTCACAAACGTTTATCAGGGGAATTAGCCTAGATGAAATTTTGTTTACGATTAGAGCACTAGGTGCCCTTAAGTTGGGAGATATTGAGTCTTTTGCAAGAGCTTAGGGGTAAGAAAAATTGAAAAAAATTATTGGGGCCCGCTTGAAACGGGCAGACGAGCCGGCTTGACTCGTCTAATCACTTTTAATGGGCAAAAGAAATCATCAAATAAAACATAAGATAGACATAATTGTTATATCAATTATTATAGAAATTATCGATGTCATTTTATCGATGGCAGACATCAGGGGCAAGATGGGCCCGGGGCTCGTCATGCCCCTATGGTTATCTACCGTCTTGCCCAAGTATGCATATACAGTGTATGATAATGTGCAATTATCCCAGCCAGAAGAGAGCAAATAGCTTTCATATTTTTTTATTATATGCTACCATTTTTGTTCTAAATTTGCAAACATTTGTCGAAATATATGTTCAATAATATAATGATAAAAGCAACTTGTAAAAGTAAAAAAAAATATTTGATTTCGGGAAAAATTAAGAATTTGCGTAAAAAAAAATACTTCCACGACTTAAACAAAAATTCGTCGTCAGGGTAAAGGCCAAGCAGCCTAATATCAACAGCCAGTGCCATATTGCACGTTTAGTTTCGTATCGACTACGCCTGCTCCTTCTAAAACAGGTGTAGTGCAATTGCCCGCTGCTTAGCCTATAAAAACTTTGTAGCCTATGTAGGCTACGCGGTTTTTATAAGCTGAGCAGCGGGCAATTCCACTACGCCTGTTTTAGAAGGAGCAGGCTTAAAGCTAGACGTGTTTTATCAGGGCAAAGCTAGGCTCTGGACAGCGGCGTTGTTAAAACTACAAAATATCATGGTGAAATAATTTTTTGCATACCTCTTGACTAAGATCCGTAATAATATTCTAATGTATGATCTGCTTTGATGATAGAAGTACCAAGGAGGGATTTTCATTTTCAAACACAAAACGATTGTTAAAATTATTAATTTCTGTAATATTATGTAAGTTATTATTTTGCTGTTTAGTTCAGCTGCGCGAGAGCTTATGGACCTGAGAAATAAGTAGAGACCGACCCGAGAAATAAATTGACAAAAGCCAAGCGCAGATGCTAGGGTACCAACGCATTGTAGAGGAGCAAGAAATATTATTCTCATTGAAAGCAGCAAAAAATCTTCAGATAAAAAAAGCAGTTTTTAAAATTAGCAAATTAGATGCAGTTTACACTGCAGACAATCTAATAGACCACCTTATGGGAATGGGTGTACGAGTCACCGATGACTCGCGCACCAATGGGAAGTCATGCTTTGAACTCAAACCCGGTCCTAGGCAGCCCCCTGATAACAAATCCTGTAGGGTCTGCATTTTTGCAGCAGACAAACAGAAACTCCTAATAAAGGAAAAATGGACATCGGGTATACTAATTAAAGAGTGGATTTTTCACTCCAATGACTCAAATATTCTCCCCTCTCAAAATGAGTCTGCTCAGCCTAGAACCTCAAAAAATGCAGGGGTTCTTATGGATACTCTGAACGAGCATGTGACCGATCAGCCCTTCTCTCCCCACTCTTAAAAATGGCTTCAAATCTTTTGCATGTTTTTTCGCCCAATATTTTTCACGTAATACAGTACAACTCACATGGCCTGAATCAAGGAACTCCACTACTTAATTATTTTTGCCGGGATGTATCTCCCACTGTTCTTTTTATATCGGAGCACTGGCAGACACCTGCTAATCTTTATAAGATTTTAAATTTTTCAGATAAGTATACCGGTTTTGGGATCTCAGCGATGACCTCAGTAATCCAAAAATCTATTTTGCGTGGCAGACCTTGGGGAGGTTGTTCGATCCTTATTCGAAACGACTTTATATCAGTTGCAAAGCTAATTCTAGCGACTGATCGAATAGTTATTGTCTCAGTTGGCCAATTTTTGCTCGCTAATGTATATTTGCCGTGCCTATCCAATTCTTCTATTGATATAATTAGTGGCATTTTGGACGAAGTTTCGGGCGCTCTAAAAAATTTACCACACGACCATCTCATTTTTGGCGGTGATTTAAACTGCAATGTTCAAGACAATTCTATTGTGGCTACTATGATACAGGATTGGCTCGTAACTCATGATCTGCATTTTTGCGATCATGCTATTAATGTTAACGATAGATTTACTTATCATCACAACTCTATGGATCATAAAAGTTATATTGACTTCCTGTTTTTAGCCAGGAATCTTTGTTCTAAACTTACTGATTATCATATAATGGATAATGCACTTAACCATAGTGATCACTCCCCTGTATCATTGTCTTTTACCTGTTATAATATGTAATTGCACACCCCGAAGCCAATAGTCACGACTCTTTCAGAGACTGGTAACCTAAGATGGGATCACGCCAACCTATTGAACTACTATTATGAAACGTATCGAACCTTAGACCCACTTAGAATTAAGTTGCAAGCGTCGTATGAATACTGGTGTACAGCTGCGGCATCTCGATATAGTCAGAATATATATCCGGAAAGAGCCAGTGCTGAACTGGACTTGCAAAAAAAGGCAGCAGTGATTCACATTGAAGATTGTTACTCCAAACTGATTAACAATCTCAATTGTGCTGCAACTGCACTTATCCATCAGTTACAGCGCAGCTCTCTAAAATTCTGGTGGTCCGAAGCTGCAAAGGTTTTGAAGGAAAAATCCATTTTATCTCACAAAGAATGGATAAATAGTAATAGGCCACGGTCTGGCTCAATTTTTGAATCTATGAAAAATGACAAGTATCGTTATAAATTGTACCTACTCGATCAAAAAAAGGCCAAAGAAAACGGTATTACCGAGTCCCTATACAATTGCCTAATTACCAAAGATTCCAAAGGCTTTTGGAAGTCTTTCAAAAAAAAACTAGGCGCTGCAAAAGTCCGGGAAAAACTTGTTGATGGACACGTCGCGGAACAAGATATTGCCGAGTCTTTTGCAACAACTTTTTTCAAAATTTGTAATCCTAATTCCCCTAGAAATTTTACTGAAACTTTTCAAATATACAGCTCCAAAAGGCAGGCATATAATAGGTACCCAGAAGCAGTCCCTACCCTATCTGTTCAACTTGTTGACAAAATAATACACAAGCTTAA
>JAQIWG010000627.1:0-31196 GCA_034695025.1 Chamaedrilus cognettii
ACACGGACCAATATGTCCGTGTCTCACCGACTCTCACGGAGACAAAATAAACCTGAAATGCTGCAAGGCCTCTAAAGAGCATTGAAATTTATTAAGAGATATTTGCTGTCAACAGCTTTGTAATGAATGCATTCGCGTGCGTTTTCGCTGCAATTGCAAATAAATTTTTCCCATCGTACCTTCTGTTCCGTGTATATAGACCCGTACCTGCGAAAACAGTGGGCATAAATAGCCTACGGCATCGGGCCTGCACGTAATTAGGCGTGTCTTATTTTGTGAACAGTGTTTTGTGCCGCGTTCACGCACGCACCCTCCTTACGTCACAGTAACTCCACCACGATGCGCATCATTGTGAACTGTGTTCGTACCCAAAGGCGTCATCAAAGCGAGAAACGTATGCTATGTCCATTCGTGTCACATTACTTCTCCGCAGTCCTCCCAGTTTTCGCATACTCCCTCTCACGCGGGTTCGAAATAAACAAGTCGTTGGCTCTGTGGTAGTCCGTTATTCTTGGAAACAACGCTGCTGCTGATGATGTGCGCGGCGGACTTGTCGTAGCTTATACAGAAGTGACGGAAGCTGAGTAAACCATTTATCGACAGGCGGTCTGCTGCTCGGACGAAGGTGGAATACCAAGTAGGCAAGGACGCAGTGGCCTTGATTCCACTCGATCTACAAAGTGCTCAGCCCGCTGTGCATAAAATCAATGTGTAGCGTGCTCCGTGGTCTTGCGCTTTGATGGTTTGATGTATGATAGAGCTCCGACTTATAGTGTACATATGGACAGAGCGTGCACGTGAATACAATTCTCTCTATTTCATTCTGGAATCTGGATGATTGGTGTTTTGTGATAGTTTGGTGACCGTGTGGTAGCACAAAGACTATTGTACAGTCCGGTTCTGTGAAAGAGAGCCGACGCCGACACAGAACCACTCCCTTTCTTTAGTCACCTTAAAATTACGACTCGTCCGTGGAGCTCTGGGCTGGAAGTCAATTCTTTGTTCCCCGGCCTGCAGGGATTTTCTGGATAATTGAAGATGATGGTGTGAGGGCGCTACAACGTCAGCAATGACGGCAGCGAAGAAGAAGAAGAAAAAGAAAGTAGGGAGATGAATTTCGGACAAAGCTGAAAAAGGGTCGTCGATTTGTGATGATTTAGCTCTAGGCTACTCGTACATGTAATTCCTTAAGTCAAAGTTAATTGAGGCAACACAAGCGGTCTACCGTACGATACAATGCGCCGATAGCACAAGTGTTGCTGCGTATTTACTGCAGTACCGTACTACATAATTCGTAGTTAGGATCCTACAGTTCAAATCGTTATATTTTTCAAACGCGTACATATATTTCTATTTATAACTTTTGATGCATTCGGTGTAGACAATCGTTTTTTATTTAGTTTTAAAAACATCACCCCAATCCAGTGACGGTTGAATGTACGTACAGATTGTGATTTGACAGGTTGTGAGTGTTATCTTTCAGGACGCATGTACCGTATTAATGTAGTTCGATGTAAGAAAGATTTCATTGCGATTGAAATTGGAGTACCGGACCTCATTATAGGCTGATAGACATAGATAATAGCAGCCTTTGTTGTTGTTATCTCTGTTTATGATGAGCCGGGTACAACGCTAATGGTCTGGCATTATTATCGCATAAGAGGGTGATAATATTATCGTTTGAAGACAACTGAAGCTTGTGTGGCTTTCAAAGAAATACGTCAGCGTATGAAGGGTTTGAAGATAGTTTTCAATGAAGGCAGGAGACCCACGGAGCAGGCTGGTTTTATATTTAGCCGCAATCATATAGATTTGGCAGTGTTATTAATATTTGTAGAACCTCGCCGATTTTAAAGACACATCTTTTTCCATGCACGATAGATCTTTTTTCTCCTGACAGACACAATACAAGAACCGACTCGGCTATTCGACGCCCTTTCTCCTACTCCTTCTTCTTGGGTTTTCACCAATTATAACCTGATGCTTGCGTGCAGCGAAGGGATTCTCCCGATGACGTCTCTGGACGCCGAATGGCCGAAACGGACTCGTTATTATTAGTATTGCTACTATTAATGCGACAAGGTTTGCTTTGCCAAGTGCTACAAATAAACTTTAAACGACAATATCTACCAGAATCTATAAGGCACTGCGGAAGCGGCGTGATTTTCGTATTTAGACATGTTTTACACGCATGACATTGAATTGCATTGGTATTATCTGCTAGCTAGACCACAAGTCCAAGCAATGAGGCCTATAGCCCCAGTAGCCAATATTATTTTGCTCGTTCAGGGTCACTTGTGCTAGCGGATATTGCAATGCCGAGCTCTGACCGGTTCCCAGCGTGAGAATAGCAATATTTCAGCTTTATTTGCGATGCAATTATTTGATTCTTTGTCAAGAATGGAAGTCGGATAATAAAAAAATCGTGTGGCACAAAATATCACTGACTAAGTGCAAATGGGGAAGCTAGGGCCAATTTCTCTTTTATTTCGCAGCAAGACGAAGTGTAGTGAAATGTAGGCCTACTGAGTAATTCATCCAGAGAGCAGCGACGTATATTTGCAGTACACAGTACACTGAGTACACGCATTGGGCAAAAATATGGCAAAAAATATTATGCGCTAAATCAGCATCGTACAAAGTGTAAAACAGTTTTTGTGCTATGATAATTGTCAGCGTGTTGCGCCTAGCCACTCAGAAGTACTATTTTATTGCTTTTATCTTATTTTAAACGAATTGGCCCATTTAAAAAAAAAATTATGTGCTTTCGGGCATTGCACAAGATGTTTTCTATTCTCAATTTTAGATTGCAGAAGGAAATAAAGCTGCTAATTTAAAACTGATGCCAATTGACACTGTCGGCATGTTTCTAATGGATCCTTGGAGTTATAATCAATCTTAGGTCTTTGAAACAAACTAAGTAGTTTAAGTCCATTGTGATTGGTTGATTGGAAATGGTTTCAGATGACGGGGAGGAGGTGTCATTGGTCTACGCGAGGCTCGAGGTTAGCTGCTAGCTTTGAGCAATGGTCTGAACAAATGACAACTTTAAAATGACGGAGCATTGCTGAAACATAAAAGACATCGAAGATAATGTATGTTCTAAATTAGTTTTGCACCATCTTTTCTAGGCAACGGTTTATTAGTCGACGGCTCAAATTTTTGTACGCGGCGTTCAATTTTTTGTTCATGGCGTTTCTGAAATTCGTGCTCTGCGGCGCACGCGTGCAGCGTAGCAACTTTGCTACATGCGATCCTTAGACTATCAAGATCACCTAGATTGTTTTTTTGTCTGCTACTGCTGTACCGTCATGAAGCAATGAAGATGATGAATAAAATTTAATTCATTCAATCGTCCATCTGAATAACTCGTGTCAATGATCCGTTCCATTATCCAATGATTTCGTTTCCGCCATGCAGAAGATCCCTATGAAGGACTTTGCTGCTGAGATCCGCGCTCACCTGGACGTGGAGCAGTTCCTCAGCCAGGCGCAGCTGATGCTCGACGTGCAAGAGACGAACATGGAAGACATCCTCGACTCGATGCTGCACCACCTGCTCGACAGGGAGGAGAGTCCCGCAGCCTACATCGAGGCGACCAAAGTCCTCTTCACGCACGACTCAGGTAGGGTTGTCGCTTCTGTTTTCTCGTGGTGACATTTAATCAAATGATTCGGTTTTAATTTTAAAACGCGCGAACCGATATATTACAAACGGCTGCCAAGCCATTACTCTTCTTTAATAATTCTGTTACTCCTCTCCTCTCTCTTGACTGCCAAGTCGTTGCCTGACAATTCGGTTGCCACGAACGCGTTGCCTGGCAACCATGTTACCAAGCCGTTGCCTGGCAACTCGGTTGCCAGATCTCTGTCTAGCAATGCTTATGCAAACCGCGGCTGCCAGGCCTGTTGCCTGGCAACGCGCGCCTTGCGATTGCTAAACAACGACCCTCCCTTGGATCCGGCGGCGGTAGCAGTCTTTTTTCACGGCAGCGACTATACAACACGGCGTCAGCCGATACAGCACGTCATCAATCAGCAGCTGCCGCAGAGAAACGCTCCGTTCGGAAAATTGTCTATCGTCGTTCAATCTCTTATAGCACAGTTACATCAGATCCTGAGGCTGGATTCCCGCAAGGGTTCTTCCCGCAATCCACCAGCAAGTCGCAATGTTCCGTTTTCGCTTCTTCAGCAACGCCGTCTTCCCGCAAGACGCGTCGTGTTTCTTCAAGAAATTTTTGACTTTCATTAAGAATTGTTCTTTTCGGCAAAATAAACCTCGAAGCCAGCGTAGTTATGGCTGCGCTCATAAATTCGTCATAAATTTGCACCGTCGACCAGTTCAGATATTATCACCATGCTATCAACTGCTTCGAGGGTAAAATTAATGATGAATTAATATAGTTCGTAGAGCAGCTGTACGCAGATTATGACGTGAGTGTAACCAAGCCTGCTCTTAGTTTCAAAGGTTCATCGCATGATATGTAAATCATGCAATTAAATCCATTATTGCAAATTATAAATGCCGTTATAGCTATATTAATATTAAAATCAACATAGGCGGCTTCCGTGATTGATTTTTACTCTGCTTTCTTGTTGCTGAAGCTATGCATTTTAAGTTTGTAAACAATATTTAAAATTTAGGCTTAGGCCTGTGTTTGACTGTTATTTTAAACGTTGATTTATGTAGGCTTAAGCGCTAGGCTTATATAAATTATTGTTAACTTACCCATAGTACTCAGTCTTAGGACAAACAACGACACTGCTTTCACTCGGTTATGCTGTTTTAAAATGATATCAAGTTGGTTCTTCATCGATTAAATATATAGGCGTAGTAAAATTCCTCGTTTCCTACTCCAGATCTGCTCATCAGTCTAAACAAGTGAGATGTGCATAGCTGGATGACATCACTAAATATTGCCCTTGCAATGTCATTTCCTCGCTAATACTTTCTTCTCATCATCTCCTTCTCACTCGCTTCTCAATTTCGCTATGATTAAGAACGGTTACCGTAGTAATGTACTTCCGGCGCGGTGTTGACAGCAGGCCGTGAAACGGGCGTTAAACTAATTATTCAACTACGGTGGTCGTAAGCGTGGTGTGATGTTGTACTGATACAGCTCTTTGCGTTAATGTTGAAGAGTTACTTCAGTGCACTCGCTCATGGGCCTACGTTCTCGTTCTTAGTTATTACTAAGCGTTAATGAATGCGGTAAATGTTCAGGGATTAATGACACCCGCGCTAGTGCAGAGAGTTCCTCATATCCCCGGGAAGGGAGATTGAACCTCATTATTTTCGATCGAACAAACCCCCGACTGCAGACACAGTAATAGCAGACCCCATGACATACCCTATAACTGCAGATAGAACTATCATTATATCTCAGTGCCATAATTATTTTCCTTGGAAGTGAAATGCTATTTTTTTCGTGTTGAGGGTTACGTGAATATACATGTATGATCAATGATTTTCTCCAGTGATCGAGATCCCGGAGACAACACCACCCCCGCAACCATCTTTTACAGTCCCCATGGAGGAATCCAATGCCAAAAAGATAAACTTGGGGCAGGGGTGTAGAGGAAGGGGGGAAGCTAATGGAGCTAAAGCCCTCTTCGAAGGTCATGCTTTTTTGTCAAATTGACGTGCATTTTTTGACAGAGAGCTTGGGGCTGAGGGAGCTGATTGAATGAAATTAGAGGGCTGAGACTATACTTCAGAAAAGTTAAGGTGAAAGGGGGTTGAGAGGGGATAGGGGGCTGAAAGATTGACATCCGTCACTACTCCATCCCCCTCACGAGTTTTGCACGGAAAGCGGAAAACTTCCAGGGATGGAAGGAAAACATGAATGCTCGCCTCAATTAGCCTCTCAAGAATTTATTTATCTCTAAGCCGCTGGCGTGGGGTGTTTGTCACAGTTCACCAGTTGTCGAAGACGATCCAGTGCACGTGTAGTACGTACGGAGGAGGGTACGACTACGACCAGTCCTGGGTCTGCGTTCTGTGAGTATCACTACGGCCAGTCTTGGGTTTGCGTCTTGTGCGTATCGAACAACATTCTGCAACTTTTGCTGCATATTCGTTCCAAAATTAGTCAAATATGATAGTAAAATAATCGACAGGCTCATTCCAAGGACTTTGCGAGGAGCATTAACAGTAGTCAAATATTCACTCTGGGGGTAATTGTTCCCTGAACTCTTCTGGCGAATATTAGAAAACAAGAGATGTAGGTCTAGATGTGACCTAGTTCATTAGTCTAATGGTTTTATATGATTGTCTATGACTATGTGGGTTTATATGTAAGAGTGTTGTAATGCGTTTATTGATACCCTATTTAGTTGCATAATCTACCCTTTGAATGCCACAAAGGATTAATGTAAATGTCTGATTGTTAGGATATATGATCTAAAAATCTCTAGGCAATGTAGCCTATAGTTGATTTTTATCTCTGCAAACAAATTGAAACGAGAGGCCAATTAACTTGCGGTAATGAACGTAGGCTACAACAAGGTGGCTGTTTTTTTCACCGCAAGTTTTGCCGAAAAACAGCAAGAAGTGAATTGTAACATGATAAGAGCAGCCAAGCAATAGTAAAATGATAGCGATAGAAACAGTAGAAGTCTCTGCAGTTAACAAATATGGCCTACAGTCAAAATTAATGTCGCATGTTAAAATTTCATTGACGATTTCAAACCACCCCTTGACTGCATGCATTTCGAGAGATTTCAGGAAATGAATTTTGTGAAATTTCTGAAGCCAAACTACGCGCAATTTTTACGCTACAATGATCGGGCCTTATGATCCGTCCCTTTGCGTTCCGTACTATTGGAAGAATACGGTGCAAGTTCGTGGGAAAGGCTTCAGATTTTCGCCCGCAGCCAAACTGGACGCAATCGATAAAGAACAGTGGTGGAATAAAAAGCAGCGCGTGTCGGGATGAAACGAGCCCTAAGGAACAACGCCGTGTGACCAACGGCCATGGGCACAAACCGCACATTGGTGCAAGGAGGTGCCTTCTTGTAGGGGCCTATCCCTCATCGGTTAAAGAAATTATGATCCATAGAGTGTTAAATGTTGGTCATACCACCATTCAGCGATGGTTCGCATCTTCTACGTCTTAAACTTTAATAAAATTGTTCATGGCTAAAGGTAGATTTATGGTCGAATAAGTATTAAAGTAATACGTTTACTCTACAGGAGTTTTTGCGGATTTGTATAATTATGAGCCTAAAGTGGTTGTAGGCCGGAAATTATAGGGTGAACAGAGACAAACATGGTTTTGCGATCCTTATTATCACTTCCGTCTAGATCTTCAGATTTCTGTCTAAATTCTACCGTTGTTTGTCAATGTTGTTTGTTTTCTTGTCGTGTTCCAAAAAAATTCATGTGGGCGTCCAGTACTTGGCTGAGATCTTCATTGCCCAGAACAATCCATTGATCGCCATAATATGTTATAGCCGTAACTACTATAGTTGGATGCAGACTGCTCGATCCAGTTTGGGTCAAACCATGGGTCGAAGAAAAATCGGCAACAAAGCAGAAATATGAAAGAAGAGTGATAGTGTCGCTAACGCAGTGGTAGACCCGAAGGACGTCAGAGCATAGGGCCTCATAACTCATCGGGCAACAAATTGTGAAGCATAATCAGTATTGAAAGGAGTCTGGACTTCTCTGATGTTTACTTATGCTTGACAGATTTTTTTAACATCTAGTTTTATCTAGTTCACATCTAGTTCACATCTAGTTCACATCTAGTTCACATCTAGTTCACATCTAATTTTTAACATCTTGTTTTCAGTGACAGGTTAAACATCGAGTCGGTTTGTAACGCTCAACTCCAACCATCCTAACAAGAACAAATTATTTTCCTACATTCACTGTAGATCAAATTTTTTTGACAAAAATATCGTGTCAGGCAGTTGAGTATTTTGGTAAATGAAACCCTTGTGAATTTATGCTGGCAGTTATCAGTTGAATTAAGTTTACAGATATTTTATCACTTTATTTTTTTCACTGAGTGGTGTAACATTGACACCTTTTCCAATGGATTATTTTGAATCCAGAGTTGAAAACGCTCATCTATTCCGAATAATATAAGGGTTAACGTTTCTCTTTAATATTTTTGTCATTTTTCCCCCTGGGATCAAGAATCTTTCTCTTGTATTTTGTACAGTTCTTCTTCTTCAGCATTCTGCTACATGGCAGATCTTTGGTGTCTAAACCTTCCACCCTATCCGATCCTCGGCCATTGTCTTCAGCTTTACATGCGATACCTTCTCAAGCAGGTCATCCATCTATCATACCGATACGTGCCCTTTGCGGTCCTCTCTTTCTCTGCATTCTTCCCTCTATCGCATCTCTCAACAATCTCCTTTCAATACATGTCTTCCGTTTTTCTTTCTTCTAACTATCTGTCTTATTCAATGTTTGTCCTTGTACAATCGAATATACGAAATTGTGAAATACTGATGAGGCATGACCAGCAATGCCCAGCAATAAGACTACAACGCAGAGGGTCTCATGCTGGTGCACTGACGTCTGCTTCAGATGCACAGTCGCATCTGTACAAAAGCGGCACGTAGCCATTGCTCGACTTAGAAACCCGGCGAATCTCGGACGAACAAGCCAGGAAGTGTGGTTCATCATCCTCGTTATTACATCTACCAAAGAGGTATTGATCGCTTACATGTAGCCTATCAGTGGTTCAAGTTGGCAGAATTGGTTGCTGCCTTTGTTTGATGAACATTTCAAAATTTGGCATTGCGATGTTGATATTGAATGTATGAAACTGTGAATGTAGTCTATTATTCTTTTTTGCAGGGCTACTTGCAGCAGGGTATACTACTTATGTGTATTATATTTAGTTGTACCTGCATCCAAGCGCGTACACTTTTAATAAATGTTCCGATAAAAATACCTAAGTTTTATTGAATGTGATATCAGGTATATAAATATTACATCTCTTACATTCCACATTATCTCTCCTATGTCACTATTTGTTTTAGGTTCATCAGCGAGGCGCTGTGGTGTAGTGGTTAAGGCGTTGGACTTCGAGTCCGCAGGACCTGGGTTCGAGTGCCGGCGCCGGCAACTATAAAACCATGGCGTTGCAGGCCCTTCAGCAAGGCTGTTAAACACTCAAGTATCGCTAGCTGATAATCATCGTCCGGAGTAATTTATTATTCTGGTTGGCGACAGGAAGGGCATCCGGCCGTAAAAGCCCAGCTCTAATATAAACGTCTAACCCGTGTTAACACGGACGCCGCGTTATGGGCTTGCCCGTAGCGCATAAGAAAAAACGTCAAAAGCGATGATTATTATTGTTTTCTATTACTATCATCATTACCTGTCCTCTGTTGTGCATTTCTTCCCATGTCGCATATCATTTCTCCTACGTTTTGCATCATTTATCGTACGTTCCACATCAGTCGCCTTCCGTTGCGCCTTATCTGCCCGACGCTACGCGTTACCCACCCTCCGCTCCATTAATTCCTCCCACGCGCTGCTTGCCTGCAGAAGGGCACAAAGAACGCGCTGGAGACGGGCCGCACATTCGCGACCCTATTCGCCGACATGGACCTCCGCCTGCAGCTGTTGGGCGCGCGCAGTGAGCTCGAGTTCAAGCAGCTCATGTGGGAACACATGAAGGAGCTCGCTGATGAGCAGTGCGTCGGAAATCTGCGGCGGAAGACGTCGGACGAGTCGCGGGGGGATCGGGGGGGAGAGAACCCCGATACTCCGGTCAGAGGGGGGGGGCTTCTAGCTTCCACTTTTAGTCAATTTTACATGCATTGGATTTGTTCATTACATATATCAATCAATCAATCAATTAATCAATCAAACGGTTCATTTTTCATGATCATACAGAACAATATTTAAAAGACATCAATAATTATGTGAAAAAGGTACAAAATGACACTTACAATCTACTTAAAATTTAAATCGCTCAAATCATATCATGGATTCCGTAATTACCTAACCGAGGGATGATGTGTCCATACAGGATACCATATCCACATGAGCGAGACGCTGTGGTGTTTAAACCGTGTGTTAACAGAATGGACTGAAATTCTGAAACTGAGCCTGATTTGCTATTGTTGCATAAGATAGCAATTAGAAAGTTTTTTCATTAGTCTCGTATTCCGTTACCTACATGATTGCTCGGAATATTTAACGCTGTGTTTTTCCAGTTTGATCAATCACCAGTCAGCTATCGGAATAATTTGTTTTTCTGATTTGTCAGAGGCGTGATAAATCACCTAGACTGCTTTTTAAGCGCGACCTTGAATCTGGATGTGAATGCGATGCATGCGCAACGTTAATTATTTGGTAAAAATTCAGTCTGAAACTAACCAAAACTGATAGCATATTCGAGCAGCATTTAACTGTTGTTGAGGGGTCTCTGCTAAACTGCTTCTTTCAAATGGTGTTATATTTTGTTGTTAGGCGAATGGAAAGAAATATTGCTTTGCTCAAGGGTTGAGAGACGACTGGAAAAGAAGAATACCGCACTACATTTCTGACTATAAAGATGGTAGGCGTCAATAATAATGAAGAAAGAGTGCCAGTAAGATCTAAGTCAAAGCTTTTAACAATTTTGATTGCTATTAAAGGAAGCCTAATGTTGACTAGCAAGAAAACATAGCACATTGTATAGCTATAATTTTCACTGTAGTAGAATAGCCTACCTGTTTTCGAAGGAGCAGGCGTAACGCTACGTATTTTTTATCATGACTACACTTATCGCACCCTTAGTAATTACGGAGTAATCTTTGGCTATATTTATTATTCTTGTTACATCCGTATTTGCTGTCTATGTTAATATATTTAGGGTTAGACACTGGCGTAAGCCTTTTGAGAGTCTTTTTTTTTGTTCACCTTGTTCTCTTGTAGTGTTCTTACCATTCTATTGATTTATATTTTATATATGCATCAAAGGAATAAAAATTAAATATATGCCCCAGGCCTATTCGCTGTCGTCACACAACTTTATCATAACTTATCATTTGCACAACTATCAGATTCCTTTCATTCTCTGACGGACACATGGACAACCGATCCGGCTATCGTAAACTCTTTCTTCCACCCCTTCATCCTGGAATTCCACCAATTATACATTGATGGTTGCCCACGGCGAAGAGAGGTCCCCGATGACGTCATTAGACGTCGAAACTGACCCTAATCCCATTATTATTATTATTATTACTAACTTGTCAAACTTTCCACGCGTAAAACCGTGCAGGTTTCTGTGGCGCGAACACGCTCCACAAGACTGTCTCCACAACATTCTTCCTTTACTTTGCGTGCATCCTGCCCGCCATCGCGCTCGGGGTGCTCAACTACAACAACACGGGCGGCCTGTCGCGGGCCGGGCAGGGCGGCCAGAAGGTTCGCGGACACATAGGTCAGTCACCAGTGCCAATAATAGCTGTGAATTTATATTTACTTGTATACACTTATATTAACTAAAATTTACCAAACCAGATTCGGTTAGCTAGCTGCTAACCCTGTGCCAGGCGTTATAAAAAAACTAAAGTTTATTTTACAAATTGCTACAATACAAAGATAATAAAGGAAGCAAGTTTTGTCTCATGCCTAATTATGATTGAAAACTGACGTTTTTTCTCTGACACCACAGGCCATATTTCTTTCATTCATGTTCTTATCTTTGCAGCGCACGCGTTGTAGTTTTTTGTGCTGTGATGTTGCAGATGTAAAAAAGGTCATATACTCGCAGACGATTGGTGGCCTATTTTTCGCAATATTTGGCGGTCAACCAATGGTAATCCTTCTCACCACTGCTCCGCTGGCACTCTACACAAAAGGTAACCAAACATTGGACTTTGCATATTTATAGTTGGAATCCAACACAGAGATAAATGTTTTGACACAATAATCTATTTGCAGCCTCGACAACAAGATTTAGTAACTTACAATGATCAATATAAAAACCTTAATAAAGGGTTTTATATTGAATCCGGTATAATTTTGTCTAGTAGTAATTTGGAGCTGAAAATGAACGTTGGTATGTGAAACAATTATCACTCCAATCCGTTTTAATTATCTTGTAAAAAAATTACGTTTGACGATGAGCGGACTTTGCATCTAGGACCAGCTTCTTTTCGCTAGCATATTTAAATATTTCCATCATTCAAAAATCGTAGTAAAATATTGCTATCGTTCATCCATTATGAAAAAATATGCCAGAATCGTGATGTAGGCAGCCTAAAAATTATTATTATGACTGTGGATCTTGAACTGCACGGTACTAGGATCATATGGAAAGAATGCTAATGCTCTGTAATTACTGTCATGTAATTACTGTTTGGCGAAGCGTTGCGGCCGAGTGGTCTTAAGTCGTGGACTTCGGATTGCGAGTGTGGCAGAGAGTCGGTTCGACCCCGGCCGCGGCAAAAGATTTTGAGTCACTTCGTGCACCCTTGGCAAAGGCGCTTAATTTCGTCAGCCCCGCAAATAATCATCCATTGGTGTGGAGTGCAGTAGAGAAGTTGAAGTTGACGTTGAAGACGTTAGGGCCTACATCTGTAGGAAGAAAAAATGTTTGATGACTTACGCTGCGCCAGTTGTGGCCGCATCAGGCTAATTGACACAATTACGGCTGGCGATGCCACTGGGCCGCATTAGCGTCACAATTAGCCTTGGTTCCCACTGGTCAAAATGAGGTGGGCGAGACTTAATTTTTTTAAAGGAGGTAGTGCAACATTTATGCGGGGAGAATCTTTTAACGGCATGTAGAATATAGGGGTTGGTACAGGTACAAACTTAGACAGGGAGCGGTCGAAATTTGTATATAAAAATATCAGGGGGTTACGTGGAGGGTTTAAACTCAATTCCATCATGATGATCTCGATCAGCATGATAATGAAATCTATATACAATTTTCAAGGTGCTGGGTTGAAAATGTAGGTGCGGGCTTTCAATATTTTCAACTCCCCCCCCCCCCCCCCCGGTCGAAGCGATCCCTGCAATAGCTGCTTTTCACGCACGCTGCTCGCACGCCCGCAACCGCTGCGGTAATGTGATTGCCGTGGCAGATGTTTTTATCTGTGCGGCGTGCTTCTGTGTCGCCGTCAAAGCCAGATGTTTCCATCACTTTTGTGTCGGCAGCGCATTCACGATTGAGCGACAGAGTTTTGCTGAGCAATGTGGGCTAATTTGTTCATTTGATCGACAAATTAAAAACGACAGCGAGTTGCAATGGAAAAGAAAAACATTCTTAGTAGAAGGTTTAGCACCCTGAATGGACAAATCCTCATTGGTGTTAGTTGTAGAAATGTCTAGAAAACATGAATTTGTCGGCATATTTTGTTGATTTTTTAAAAAGACGGGGTTGGTTATATTTTCGTCAAAAGAACATGCAGAATTGTCCAACTTTCTATGCAAGAGAGCCGGCACAGAACGGCTCCCCCTTCTTTAGTCGTCTTTTACGACACGCCCGGAGAGCTCTGGGCCGCAAGCCTATTCGTTGTTCCCCGGCCTGCAGGGGGTAAATTGACGAAGAGGAGAATTTTGCATGGCTCTTCCATCAATGTGGCCTTTATTTTAAATTTACTTTAAATTTTGACTTCAAATTCACGATAGTATTAGCTAGTATTGACGTTTGCAGTGATTTACAACATCTGTGAGTTGTGGGGGATGGACTTTGTGAGCATGTTTGCGTGCACGGGTCTGTGGAACTCCTTCTTCCTGCTCATCTACGCGCTCACCGACGCCAGCAAACTCATGAAATGGTGCACAAGGTACAGCATTATCTTCTTCTTTTGTGCGTGACGTCACGCAGTCACGCACACAGGTTTCTCAGAGATAGACGACTGTCATGGCGGCGCTCGTTGGAAGCTGTGAAAACGCCCGTTGCGGCATTTGCACACCTGCTGGTGATGCCCCTGATGATCATTTTGCTGCAAAATAACAAAGGCCTACTTTACTCATTCGTATGTGAAATTGAAACTAGTTAATTATCATGATTATTGCTCCTATTACTTATTGATGAGATTGTTATTTGTTTGCCATAGATCGACAGAGGAGATATTCGCTCTGTTCATCTCTATGGCGTTCGCAGTGGACGCGTTCAAGGACGTCGTCTACGGTTAGCTGGTTTTACTGCTGATCGTTTTAGGCTGTAGTTTTTGAGTTATCCTAATTGTCTTGAACGATTACTTGAAACAATGGCTTTCTGATTGCTTAAATTTGTAATATCAAAATGACAATTTTGCTGCAAAATAACTTCCAACTGAGATTGCATTCTAACTGGGATTTTGGACGATGTTTGAATGAAAAAAATTAACAATTTATTGCGAAAGTCATTTGTCGCAAACAAGTGAAACAACCAAGAATGATGATTGTCGTTTCACAATACCCTAACAATCTATACTTATTTACTTATTTTCTGCGTCTCATTAATGCCCACATCTTATTGTATTGGCTTTATCTCCCGCACTCAGTGATCTATGGTGAAATGTTCAGATTTTCAAGAAAATTATCATTCTCCGAACTGCGACGTTTCACCATCCAACCTAACGCTTTCCTCCCTGGGGGATGACTATTTCGGGGCAGAGGGGGCTTTGGGGGGGAGCGTGGCGATGGGGAACGCGACCGTGGTGCTGGGTGGGGGGGAGTGTATGAGGGAGAACAGTCTGCTGTACCTGCTGCTTGTCCTCGGGACTGTCTGGCTCGGTCTCTCTCTCTACAACTTCACCAAAACGTGAGTGTATTCAAGATCAT
Source organism: Chamaedrilus cognettii (assembly GCA_034695025.1). Classification (NCBI taxonomy): domain Eukaryota; kingdom Metazoa; phylum Annelida; class Clitellata; order Enchytraeida; family Enchytraeidae; genus Chamaedrilus; species Chamaedrilus cognettii. The sequence goes on from JAQIWG010000627.1 coordinate 14,740, forward strand.
CAGGAAATTTTTGCGTGAGTTTTGTCTATGCATAAGTTCCTGATTAAAAAATTAACAAAAATAGAATGAAGATTATAACACATATGTGTGGCTCAACGCAAAATAAAACCAAGCATCAGCTTTGATGCTTTAGAAACAAGGTCTGTCGTGGCACTTACAGTGTAGGAGTACTAGAGCGTGTCATAAAATTAAACGACTCTTCAGTAACTCGCTTCTTTCTTCACTTTCTAACGACGGCAACAAATAATCGTTGTCGACGAAATTGTAACTACATTATCGAGAATAAATATTTCATCTTAGAATCTTTTACGCTTTATTTCATCTAGCGATCAAAATATACGAGTTTCTATACAATAAAAGCCTTTATCAAGCGCGCAAAACGGTTTACGGTTGTAAAGCACTGTGCTATTAAAGATGATTGATGTAAACTATGATTTCAAGCGTAAGGATGGAGACATAATATATATATGTGTATCTAAGATAAGCCTAGTGTTAATGATGAGAATGCATTCTGAACATCGTTTAAAAACGTCTCGAAGCCTCCAATTAAGTTGGGTGCTGAAATTATAAAGTCAAACACACCGTGAGTATTAAGGTAAGGTAGCATAAGGATGGGGATGATATGTAGATAATGATGACATGCAGATGATGATAATATGTAGATAATAATGATATGTAGATAATGATGATATCTAGATGATGGTGATATGTAGATGATGGTGATATTTAGATGATGGTGTGAATGCGTTCTGGATATCGTTATACAACGTCTCGTAGCGTCTGTGTGGGGTGCTGGTTTCAGACCGTTCTTGAACGCCAAGAAGCGTGAGTTGCTCGCCGACTGTGCTCTGCCTGTAGCCGTGCTGCTTATGTCCTTCTTCGGCTCCTACATCTTCCGCGACGTCAAGCGTAAGTCATGGGCGCACGCAGGATTTGATCCAGAGGGGTGCAAAGCTCATGAAAGAAACTTTTTTGCCTACAGCGCTTATAATGCTTTACCCAATATTTATGACAGACCTTAACAAAAGACCTTAACGCTAAGATCCTCTGGGATCGTCACTTTTCTTCAAAGACCAATTTGGTTTTTAAAAAAGACCAGAAGCAGAGGGGGTGCACAGAGGGGCGAGAAATGCTTGCATCAATGTATGGGCGCCCATGGCGTGAGTTCCACTAGACCTCACGCTGGAATCTGGAGTTGTTTCAATTTCATTGCTTTAATGTGTCAAACTGAATCACTGCTTGGTGCTTCGGTGATTTTTCTCCTGTAATTTCGTCCAGCAATGCGCTGTGTAGAACTTCTATAATTAGCTCCGCTTCTAGATTAGTTTCGAAAACTTTGAAGACATAAACATTTATATTTATTGAAAGATCTTGACCGTTAACTTTTTCGGCATGTTCGCAAAGTGAAAAAGTTTAAATTGCAAAGTTCAGATGACAAAAAAATATCTTCTAAAAGTCTGCAACAATAATCTTTATGTTACTAAATCATTTTTTGCGACGAAGTAAATGTCTGTTTTTGTACAGTGAAGCAGTTTGAGCTGCTAGAGGGCGACATATTCAAGCTGGCTCCGTTGCACAAGCTAGCCTGGTCGCATGTTCTCGTCGCAATGGGTCTCGGCTTCTGTCTTTCGCTCCTTTTCTTCTTGGATCAGAATATCGCTGCCGTCATGGTCAACAGTCCTGACAATAGGTCTTTCTACATGTTTACTGTATTATTATTGCATTTTATAGTCTATGCGCTAAATATCTAAATGACAGTATTATTTAAGGTCGAATTTGAATCAATTTATCGAAACTTTAAAGTGGATACGTGGAGTTTTAAATGTGGAATTTAACATTACCAGTCTAGGAACCGTACAGTGATAACTTGGGAAAGAATCCAGATGATTGGGTGCAAAATCTATGGATTATGAGATGATTTAGAAAAAACGTAGTGGAAAACCAGAAATGACATGGAATTACAGAGATGAATATAAAAGCTACGCGCGTAGACGAGAAGATACTATGATAAAGTAAAGTGTGAGTGTCAAACTGTCCACGGCTACAAATAGCCTACCCGCAAGCGAAGAATGTGGCCATAAAATTGGCGCAAGTGTGTGTGCATTTATAATGCATGTTTGAGTGAAAAAATATAACATACTTTTTACCATTGCCGTTGGCAGGGTATTATGCCTTACACATGTATATATATGATTTTTTGACAACTGGTAAATTTGAAACTGGCGTTGGCCCACGGAATTTTTTGAAGCTTCTGCTTACTTTATTAGTTAATTAGTTAGTTACTTCAATTATATCGGGGTTAGACTGAACTGTTTATAAACCACACGTCGTCATAAGTGGGTTCATAATTGATTTACCAGTTTTGTGTGCTAAATTGCGCTGTCATTGAATTAACAAATAAAATACATATTATTGCTGCTAGGATGAAGAAGGGTCCCGCGTACCACTGGGACCTGATGATCATCGCGGTGCTCAACGCGTTCCTCGCGCTGTTCGGGCTGCCGATGGTGCACGGCGCGCTGCCGCACACCCCACTGCACGTACGCGCCATGGCGGACGTGGAGGACAGGGTCTTTCAGGGACACGTCTACCTCAAGTGAGAACCTGATCCTTCGGCGTCCGGTTTCGAAGGCAGGCCTTTGGGAGAGATTTTTTTTTAATTAACCACCTCTTTTGTTGTCTGGACTTTCTGTTAATATTTTCACACAGGTTTAGACGTTTACACCTTGATTAGGACTGATGGTGCAGAGTTTTTATAGGCACGACACTGAATGCCCTTCCTGACGACTACAAAATAAATAATTATCTGGCACGGGTTTAGCAGCTAGCAACACTTGCGTGTTTAACGGTTTTGCAAAAGGGCCTGTAACGCATGGTTTCACAGTTGTTGGCGCGGGGACTTGAACCCTGGTCCTCTGGACTCTTCGTCCGACGCCTGGACATCACAGCGCCGCGCTGTGATTATTAATTTATCAAATAATAAAGAATAAAGAAATTATGATTGAGTCAATCAAAGTAAATCAAGAAGTGATAGAGATTGTCATTGTTTTATTCTTATTGTTGTGTGATTGCCTTGCCATTGCTTGCAGGATAGTGGCGGTGCGTGAGACGCGTGTTACGGGCGTGTGCTCCCACATTCTCATTGGCCTCTCGCTGCTCTTCATCGACAAGCTCAAGCTCATTCCGCGCCCGGTGCTCGACGGACTCTTCCTCTACCTCGCCATCACGGCGCTCCACAACAACCAGCTTTTCGAGCGCATCATGCTCCTCGTGACAGAGCAGGTGACGAGCTGTGGCCGTTTAACCGTTCAAAACTGTTTAATGTGTTGAGAAATTTCATTGCCACTATAACAGATTTTCCGTGACGTCATCTAGCAATGGTTGATTACCGTCGAAGATATGAAGGTAGAATTGCATTACCTTCACTGCTATGTTTCAACGCGCATGTTCCTGGAATACAGTCCGGGAGCATGTTTGGAACACGCTGATTTTAAACATACAAAAAATTCATCCGTTAATCTTCCCAGCTGTATTCCCATGAATTTTCATATCACCACCATGCAATCGTCTTACGGAAGGCGCACGTCGGAACATCAATGTTCAAAACACGCAGACACACGAAAATCATGCATTACATCTTCATCGTCGGATTCCGGGAACATGGCTGGTAATCTGACGTTGAACATGCGATGTAGCTTTCTACCTTTAGAAAAAGAAAAAATCCTGATTATCCCCCCAAACAATTCCTGAAACTGACCCTGATGTAACTCTAACTCAATGTTGGCGCTTGTTTGCAGGCGGCCTACCCGCCCAACCACTACATACGCACGGTGCCCCAGCGCAAGATCCACCTCTTCACTCTGCTGCAGATCCTTCAGCTCGCGGTGCTGTGTGCGTTTGGCTTCGCTCCGCAGCCCTACCTCAAAATGGTCTTCCCTGTTCTCCATCTAGTCATGCTGCCCATCAGGTGGGAAATCATCTGAATTTATTATCTTACAAATTTATTATCTTACAAATTTATTATCTTACAAATTTATTATCTTACAAATTTATTATCTTATTAATTTATTATCTTACTAAATTATTATCTTACTAATTTATTATCTTACTAATTTATTATCTTACTAATTTATTATCTTACTAATTTATCATCTTACTAATTTTCTTACAAATTTATTATCTTACTTATTAATTGTCTTCCGTTTGAATGATTTTTTTAACCAAATTCAGAGTTCTATTGAATCTTCGTTTCTATTTTCTAGCTACCCGCCAAAATCGGGTAGGTCGCCAGCAGAGAGTGCTAGATTGATAGCCTGTCAGAGCTAGCAATTATTTCTATTTACTCTTCTTTATTTACTTCTAGTGTGGGCCTCTATTTAGTTGCCCCTTGTGGGAAGAAAGTGAAGTCCCTTTTGCACCTTATTGCAGCTGATGGTCGCTGGTGGTGGTTCCACCGTAGGCTGATAGGCATCACAAGAACACTTGTGGCTGACGAATTAAAAAAATCGTTGCCAAAATGCGCGCAAAGTTGCCGTGATCGTCGTTGTTGCGGCCGGGGTTTGAACAAACTTAGAGCACTCGGCCTCAGAGCTGCGCCTTGTTTTAAAGAATTAGAATTTACTGGCAGTTCCAGTATACAGAAATATTTGGCCAATAACGTTATTATGTTATATTGCTGAATTTACCTAACATTGATTATTGATTGGTTGCTTTTGCTATATTGCAGGCACAAGTTGGTACCCTACTTGATCGAGAAGAAGTATCTGCAATCTCTCGACGGTCACTAGCACCGGCTCAGTGTCAACATCTGTCTAGTAATTAAATATCTTGGTCGAAAATCGGCTGCACACCCATTCGCTTCCACACATTTGATCATGTCCTGTTTTGTAACACACAGCCAATTTTGTCCTGTCTCTTTTTTTGCATGGTTTTATTTTGTAACTTCCAAAGGTTTGAAAAGTTTTCAAGTTCGGAGTTGGTTTAGAGTTAGGCGCTGCCAATTTTGTTGCGCTTCTCTTTTTTCGCACGGTTTGCCGAGGATTGCAAAGTTGGCAAGTTATGCATTGGTTTAGGCTTATCTAAGTCGTGAGAACTTAGAGGATAACTTAGTGGATTTTAAACTTGAAAGTTTGAAATTAACGGGGATTGATCAAATGTGTGTAATTGATCAGTCTGCAATGGCTTGTATTGTTCGCAGCAATATTAGTATTAGAGTCGTTTCATAGCAATGAGCTGCAGCGCAGAGCGACATAAACTGATATTGTATGCAATATTCAGTATAGACTATACATTCCGACAGGGAACTAATGCAATGGTGATGACCTTTGGCGCGAAGGTCAAGTTAGTACGACGGTAATATGTTTCAATGCAGTCAGACTACTTTCGATAAGCTTGCTTTTGAAAAAACTAGTTTGTCAAAAACTAATATTTCAAAAGCAAGGTTGTCCGGACGGTGCTTTGAAATACAAGCTTTTAACGCACTGAAATCGATCCGGTTTGAATTTCATCTTGTGTCTGAAAACTGAATTTCGATCTCACTTTAAACATTAACACGTTGCTTTTGAAATTCCTGTGTTTTAAAAATGAATTTGTCCAAAATGAGAACCATGTTTTTCAAAAGCATCGTCTGACTACAGTGTTAGGCTAAGTAGCTATTATGATGATGTGAATCTGACTATTCACCTAGCCATGCCCCTTCCACATTTTCATCAATAGTACGGAAACAACAATAGAAATCGATCTCATCTGTACTACATGTTGATTCACATCTGGATGCGTAATAGTGTATGCATCTTAATACAATCTGGATGCGTAATAGTGTATGCATCTTAATACTATCTGGATGCATAATAGTGTATGCATCTTAAGACATTCTGAATGCACAGAGCGCAATTTAAGTACACCCGCATTATTATTTCTGATAGTACTGTAGCCATAAGTGTTAAATTTTAAGCGTATTTACTAACATTTGCATGAAATTTATGGCAAAATGTGAAGGTCTGAGGTCCTTTTTTTATTGACCGTCGTGCAGTGGTGCTAAGATGAATTGTGTTGAACCTGTGTGGTTCACCCAAGGCACAATTTCTCCTATCTGCCAGATAAATTATTATCGACCGATCACGAAACAATAAATTCGTCAAGAACACATAATAAGTTGGAAGTGATGCCACTCAACCCACACAAAGAATACGATGTCTCTTAAAATTGACTAAATAAGCTAATATTGTATAGGAATTTTTAAAGTATGAGTTTACTTCTAACGGTAGTGGTATCACTGAAACTTATTATTGCTTGGGTTGATTTTATTGATCAATTGGCAGATAGAAACAAATTGTCAGCTAGGAGAAACACGAGCCTGTTCCGACAGGCGAATGGCGGCCATCCTGTTTATTTTCTTGTGCCGTAACCAGATAGGAGAAGTCAGAACTTTCCATTATAGGATTATAACGATCTAATTTCTTTGGTTTCATTATTGCAGCGGTAGCCCAAGAAAGATAATTACATGAGATTTAACTTTTGATGCACGAAAAGAATTGACTGAATAATTCTTTTAAATCCAGGTCGTAATTAGATAATTCAGCCATGGTTTTTAGATTTACTTTAATTTGTTTAATGCTGGGTGATAATTAATATCATAATTCACTATCACAACTTTAAGTTGTATCTACATGTACAATTGTACGTGTAATTAACCTGGCACACTTCTACAGTTATTTGCTTGTGATAGACTTGCTCGAAATATTAAGATTTTCAAAATTACTCTTTCTTTGTTGTTAAAAACTAGAGGATAATTTGGCATAACAAACGAAATTCTCATCAAATTGTTGTTTCTTTAAAAAAAAACTAATTGATGAGTCATAGGACAGGGTACCGTTCGCATTCTGTTCGATTTTTCTCACAATCAGTTCATGGTAGTGTTAGAACACTATATTTTCGAGCTATAACTTGTTTATATTATTAACATTCATCACCACGAAAGCGTTCATATAATATGCGACTGGAAACAGTCCTTTTTATAAACGAAGCCCAATACAAACTGCACACACAAAACAGTTTAGCCCTTATAAAATAAGCGTTACGTTACGCCTGCTGCTTATAAAACAAGAGTAGTGCACTCCTATACCTTTCAGAAGAGTAGGCCTAAAATAGGCCTACTCCACCATCGTCCATTTTTACGAGTAATGCTACTCCTACCCACTTCTAAATCCGAGTATTGTTTTAAAAAAATGTTTTTGGAGTACTACTCCTGCTAAACCTATCCCTAAAAATACAAACAGCAAACACAAAAAGCAGTGAGAAGGTCTTGACAAGATGCTGAAGATAATATTGACATACAGTTACGCAATCCTTCCTTGATAAAAGCGCCCTCACATCCCAAAAAAATGAGCAATGCTGGCTATACTGAGAGCGATGACGTCACTGCGTCAAACGATGAACCATAAGCAAGCCTACAATAAATCACACGCAACTACATACGGCCGGTTGCTCAACCTCGATATAAAAATGACTTTCAAATTTAGAAATGACTTTAGAATGAGCATATTAGTTAGCATGCAGTATCAAAACATGTGCAAATGGTCATTTTTGTGTTGCTCGATCATTTTCGTCGGTTTGGGTGCGAATTAGTAAATACCAAAAAAAATGACTGAACTCTAGCCTTTATTAACGTTGCGGAAGGCCATATTCGTGTTAATAAAATGTTAAAACGCGTTGAATGTTCAATAAAATCGTGAAAATATGAATCTTGGAACATTATCCTGTTGTTTTGAGTGTTAATTTGGGGTTAATAATCAGATATCTGAAAATTAAGAAATTAATTCGCAGATTAATGATTCGCAAATTAATTCAAGGTCGAGCAACCCAATATTTCGTTAGTTAGAACTATGTAAGTGAACTGCAGTTAATTCCAACTTAAATCGAGGTCGAGCAACCGGCCATTAATGTAGGTTATTTATTTAGTGCCACATTTCATTTCGTTCTTCTGATAAATAAATTTTAATTTAAAAATTATTAGAGAACAAGATTCGAGATTGACTTTAGAACACAAGATGTATTTTATTCATGTAAATGTATTATACGTAAATGTATTTATTTTTTAATCAAAAATGAAAATATCGGTTGAAACGACAAGACTCTACATGCCATTGCAAAACTATTTCAAACTTCTAAAAGCGACGAGTAGCGATTTCGGCACAGCCTTTAACGACGCGCGCTATTGATATACCGGTAATACGCATTGCCATACCCATAATATACATCGATATACCGGCAATATACGATGATATACCGATAATACGCTTTGATTGCTGGTAATATAAGGGGTCAGGAGAGTCAAGGGTCTTGGTAGCAATGAGTTCAAATTCGTAGCAACAACTCTATGGATAGCGTAAGTCGCACACAATCCGCAAGTCACATATTACACAACATCAAACCCTAGAAGTCGTTCTTTGATTCTATCATTTCCTATTATCGCAGTTACCAAAAACTGAACCCGCAACTCAAACCAAAACTGTAACAATTCATATAAGCCAAAATTTGTATCCAACATACGCCCAAAGACAAATCCGATTAGCGGTTCAGCTATTAACTTAATTTCTTAGGTTCATTGCAAAAAAGTCAGCCAAAAAGTTATTTTCAAAATGCAATTAAGTTAACAAGTATCAAAACTAAAAAAAAACGCTTCAACCTATGGCATCTCCGATTATAATCCGAGCCTCGTGATACAAAATTGTCAACCAGCAACCAACATCTACATACGGTTATCGACCACGATTGACAGAAGAATATCATCTGACGTCATACAGCGATAGCCTCGCGTAGCCCTTAAATCAGCAAACAGTCGTTTAAAATAAAAAGCCGCTAAACAAACAAAAAACTGAACGAACTTCCGTCGCAAAACAAATCAACAGCGTTCTTTTGAAAAAACCACATCATTGTCCATAAAACGTCATCGTCAGCCAGTCAGTACTGTGGAAGGCGTGTAGTTCTAAATGTCGCGGATTTCGCTGCGGCGTTCGTCTCGTTTCACCCATACCAATACAGCTCCGTCTGGCCGCTCGATCGGAACGGTCACAATTCTCCGCTGCTCATCGTTCTAAGCGTCAAACCGGCTCCTAGTAGCCATCAAAAGGCTACGCTCGGCACGACGGTTCCGACTTGGAGCCGGACAACAGCCAGCCGGCTCGCCGCCGCCAGCGATTACGCGAGACTAGGGAAGTCCATCTCGTCTGCAACGTTTGGAGCCTCGACGGATTTGTTTCCTCCCTGCTGGTTGAAGGCCCCCCCGGCCCTGGGAGGGGCTCCGGCTGCGCCCCCTCTGGGGCCAGCGCCCCCACGACCCCCACGGCCGCCCCTCATGCCACCGCGACCGGAGCTCTCGCCCCCGCGACGCCCAGAGTCGTTGAAGCGGATGGCGATCGGAACGATGTGTTTCTGTTTGCCGCTGTGCGGGTAGTCCTGCGCAATCAGAGAAAAAATCTATAGAAAGAGTGCTAACTTATGCTAAATATTCTGAAATAAAATACAATAATTCTGCTACAGATGCCAACAAAAGCATTCATTTATCTACAATCTAATTATATAAAGGAGGTGATTTTGGGGAGTTTAAGGACGGCATGCAGTAGAAGACTTACAGCTCAGTGCCGCTGAGGAAAGAAAATACATCTCAAACACCTGATGGGCAGCTGCCAAATGTGCTAGGGTTTATGATCATTTTGTTCATTTATCAGATCTACAGAGTACACCAACAGAGTACACCAACAGAGTACACCAACAAAATACAGAGGGCGTTGCAGGCGCTGGTTACTAACCCCGTGCCAAACAATCATTTACTTCGTTGGCGTCCGGTAGGGCATCCGACAGTAAAAGCTCCAGCAGTCCTCAACCGGGCGCAAAACGTCTAACCTTGTGAAAACATGAACATTAACATAATAGACGTCAAAAAAAGTCGTTGGTTTAATTAGTTACAGCATACGCCAAAAAATTGAACTTTCTCCACGTACCCCTTCTTCCTCTTCTTCTTCGTCCCCCTCCTCATCATCCTTCCTCTTCAGCTGGAACATCTTCTTCCAGTTGGGGTCATCCTTGTAGCCCTCGCCGGGCTGGCGCACGTTGAACGACTTGGCTGCCAGCTTGATGCGCTGTTCCTCCTGCATCTTCTTCCACTCATCCAGCGTGTACTGCTTCTCCTCCGGCTCCTCCGGCTGAGCCGGCACGGCCAAGTCAGTCCCGCCGGTTCCGTCCTCCTGTGTGCCGGGTTCCCTGAGAGCAAAAGACACAATTTGAACTAAATATAATACTATACTGAAATAACATGACAGGTTTCTGATTGGTTGTCGCCAGCGCCAAGTTAGGCAAGAGGATAAATTCTAGCATCAGGTTAGGCAAGAGAATAAATTTTGAGTCAATGAACGCGCGACGTTGTATATTAGTCCGCTATAGCCACAGCAATGAAAATAATCACAGAGGACCCATTGCAAGGGGGGAAAAATTTGCAACTTGACAGACCTGAGCAATGACAGTGCATGCAGCAGAGTGCAGCAACGGACGATATTGGGTATCATATTTATATGCTACACAAGGCAGCAATAGAACAGTGAAACAAAACTCCAGCAATACTACAGCCAAACAATACCAGCAGTATCAGGAAAATTAATTTCACGACTCCAATATGGATGAATGAGTACAAAATAATTACTATCGCGAGTAATTACCCATTTCGCTCTGCCTCTGGTTTCTCCGGCTGTTCTCCGGTTCCCTCGGCAACCTTGAGCTGCTCCCTGCACGCAACAATGTCGTTTTCATGACGACAATACTGGACATGGTAAGTAGCGCCCGTTCTCGATCAGAAAAAACATTCAAGATTTTTTTTTTTCACCAGGTCTAATTTTTTCCGCCAAATTGATCCTGCTGGCAGCCGACTTTTCTGATGCACCGGAAAACATGACATTTATTACGCTGTTTATCATCATAGAACCTTTAATTAAACGTCAAAAAACAAAGAATCAATAAAAACTTTCTCCTTAACCCATAGTCAGAATTAGTTAGTCATTAATAGTTTAAAATGCATTTTGCGACTTTTCGACTGGCATCATGGCGCTATTTTGCAAGCTATTTGGCAAGATGGCACTATTTTGAAGTCTTTTTCATCATTTTTCTTCACAATAATGTAGCTAAACTAATGAGGCCAACCATGGGCCTTCACTAAATCTAAGAAAATTTGTCAGCTCACAAAATCTTTTCTTCCGATTGGCATATCGAGCCCCGATGATATCAGACATGTTTCTAAAACATTTAATATGATGTCTAGCTCAGCATCCCATCGGTGCTCACTCGATGTCATCCTTGATCGTTCCCCAGTTGTGCGCACCGCCGCCTTCGCGCTTGTCCACCGCCTTCAGGCCTCTGCAGCACAACATCAGCACTCACCACCGAGGTCCCAAGCACACCATTTAAACCGCCATAAAGTCACGCAACGCTCAAGATGCAAACGCAACGATTTCTAAGACACCTGCAACCGTGTTGAAAGTTACAGTACTCGCTTTTATCATTCTCAACAGCAAGTTACAATCAACAAGTTGACAAATCAACTTCAACTATCAAACCGCAGACTCGCAACTCTTAAACAAACAAGCCTAATACAGCAACGCAGTATATTAACACTGCAGACTATTCCAGAACTGATGTAAGAGGAGATAATTTTTAGCTGGACACCCGATCAACGTGAACATTTGTAAATTTGAAACATCTAAAGCAAAAATCAGAAACATTTTAAAAAGAACACACAACAAACACTTCAAATTTTGATTTAACATTCAATTTAATACTAAATAAGTTGCTACATATGCTACTGAACGATCTACTGCGAAATTGTCTCAAAATCTTGCGACACAAGCAACAGTGAATCAACTTTTCTATACCCTCTATCACTGCCGCTGTGCCGGTCGTACTCTCTCTTGCCGAATCGATCAAAGCCGCCCTCGTTATTGCTCCCGAAGCCACCGCGCCCCTCCCCGTCATGGCCGGTGCCCCCGCCGCGCCCCCCTCTCCGGAAACCCCCGCCGCGCCCCCCCCGGAAACCCTCGCCCCGCGTCTCTCCATCGACCTGCCGATCCCTGCCATTATAAATGTAAAAGCTGACCACTATCTAAAAAAAAAATTAAAATTACCGAAATAATGGCCACGCACCAATGTGAATGATATTCAATGATCGATTAAATTATAATATTAAAATGGATATCAACAATACTTAACGCAATTAAACACCTTCAATTACTAAAGTTTGAACAAATATAACAAAAGATAACAGAACGCAATGATTACTCAAAACGGTAAGTTTTATTTCGCATACAACTTGCGACAATGCCTATTTGACTGTAACATATGCCGCACCTGTAGTCACTGAACGGCTTAACCGGGCTGCCGTCGGCTCCCTGCGCTGGCTGCTGTTGGCGCGGGGGTCGGTTAGCGTTGTTCTCGTTCTGTCGGCCTCCAAACCTCGGCGGTCGATCTGCTCGTACACGACAAGCACAGACACAATGTATTTTTTATTTTCAGGTAATGCTTCTTCAAAAAGATTGAAGAGGACGACAATTTGAGAGGGTATATAATCAAGTCGCCTTATCACGCTGGTCTTTCACAGCCTTGCATTTAAGCTAATCAATATAGCCAAAAGGATAGGGCTGAATTCTAGCCAACACTTCAGCTTAATACTCATTCCTCATTAGGTATTCGCCCTATTTTTCTATTAAAAAATCATGCTAATGCATTTTTTTAAATCACCGATATAATACTTAACATTCGAAGTCATTTGTGTTAATTGACACCACAAAACGTAAGAATTTAATGAGTTGATCACATCCTTTAAATTAAGCCTCTTTGTCATGTAATTGACAAGTTGGATCAATGTTTACTGTTGCGAATGCTCAAACTATCTCGTCCATGCAAAGAATGCAGATATTTTCAAGAATGCAGTTATTCAACAGCTTCCAACAACAAGCATCCATTCCCTAAATACGAGCATGTGCTCGCCATAATAATCTCTGGACCAACCTGGGTTCTCCCTCCTCGAGACATCCTGGTTGTTCACCGATGCCTTTCCCTTCGACTCCGCCGCGGTCCCTGGCGCGACCTTCCCAGCGGCCGGAACAGCCGCCTTCACCACCGCGGGCTTGGCAGTCGTCTTCGCCCCCGCTGCTGCACCTTTCTTCCCTACATTCTTGGCAGCTGCGTCCTTCTCCGCTTTTTTCTTCAGCGCCGCCTCCGCCTCGATGCGCTGGAGATTTTCTATTGGATCATCGCATTCGTCGTCGTCGAACATTTCAAACTTGTTTGTTACGGCGATGCCGTACTCCATCTTGGGGGGATGGAGCGGATCGATTAGGGTGAAAATCTGCGATTTTACTTACACCTAACTCTGCTCCGCCATTGAGGACATGAGATTTTTTTGTGTAAACTTTTTGCACTTCCGGTCGAACGGAGAGGAGGTGCGCTCTCTATGGTATTAACATTGTGCACGATAAAATACAGAAATAAAACAGCCAAAGTTTATAATTTTACAAGACATAATGCCCAATAAGGCTCTTGCTTATTGCTTGTCTGCAAACTTAAGGAAGAAGAGTGTGCACTAGAATTGATTAATAGGCTTAATGGTGCATTACCAATAAAGGTCATTTAATTAGTGTCGACTTGACGTTGTCGCGGGCAGAAAAATTGACAAACAATCATAGTGGTCTCAACGTTTTGTTTCAAATCTGGCCTCCAGCCAGCATGGCTATTATGTCATTGTGCTATAACACGTTGCATCAGGCTACATTGCTGTCCAAACAATATTTTGACTGAATAACCTATTTGAAGCCTAGGAGGATCAATAATTAGTTTTAATCCTCCTAGCTTGAAGCGTACTCAACTTCAGAGACTCTTATAGTATTGATAAGTTGACAATTTTCTAAAGTATCGTTTCTAAATCAATTGCGCTGTCGGCTATGCAAAATACAGCAACGTTCTACATGCGCTACGGCGGTACGGGACTACGAAGAGTGCAAACAGCCTACATGTACGCGCGTGAAGCTCTTTATTATAGAACCTACCGTAGGCCTAATTATTGTAGAGATCCATAGCTCGTTGATCGCAACACAGCACACGTTAATCTAAGCATGCTGCAAGCCTCTCGCGAGCCGCTGCAGCCACAACAGCCGCTGTGTCGTGGAAGCGTGTGGCGCCGTTGTGACGTGCGTGCATGACAGGACGTTCTTTGCGAGCTGCATGCAGGATCGATGACCAATCCATCCCGGGGTTGGGTGTCCCGCCACGACGAGAGGCCTAATTATTAGTCGGGCCGGCGCGCCAGAGCATGGATCGATTCGAGAGTCTCCAGTATAACCTAGCTCGTATGCATGTAGTGTCTTCGGAGTCTTGTCTCACACTATAGTCTATTCGTTCATGCAGTGTATAGGCCTATATGTATTATTAGACATGTAGCTTACGCGAAGAATCTTTTAGCCTGTAGTTACGTGAAGATGTAGGCCTATAGCCTATACAGCGATTTCAAGAAGATTATATATAGTGCAGTTTTGATACTGCTCGATTTTGTATGAAGCCCAGATTAAAATACCTCATTGGTTTTGCAGCTTTTGGTGCATTGTAGTGAAGAAAAATGATGAAAATGCTTCGAAATAGCGTCATTCTAGACAGACTGGTTTAGGTTCGCTGCGTGTCGAGGAGGAGGCTAGAGTGGATGCTTTGCTAAGCAAAGTCGCAAAGTCGCAGTCTTGCAGTCGCAAAGTTGCAGCGTGCATTTTAACTACAATATCCGACTAGGGGTTAATATGATTTTTTTAAATAGTGACAATCATGTTGTAAGACCTGCTTCACGTTAAGTGTTAAAGGTTGCGCTTTGCTCATTGGTAGTCGCATAATTTTCTGGATCAATATACATGTAGGTTCAGTATTGCAGCCAGCAATAAAACGACAGACTTCGACGTAAGTTTAGCCTACAGCACGCCTGCAGCAAGAATCCTGCATTTGAAAGTAAGTAAATTCATTATCATTATGAAATTGGTTGTCGAAGCTATTTAAAAATTTAAATTAGACATAACCTTTTGTCTAAGCATGACATGGTCAAAAGAGCCCGCGAACTACGACGGATGTTCACTAATAAATCTTTGGACGCTGCGTGAATGAATGTGACAGCCTGCCAGAGCGTGATGCGTCAAACTGCCCTATTATAGCCTGCTGATTGGTTGCTGCTGCACAACGTAGGCCTACTGGCATTATATTGTCCGGACATCGTATCACTCCATGGTAAGCCGACAGAATTCATTGCAAGGTTCACTTATAGACCCAGTGGTTACTTTTGTTGAAGAATGTAAGACTCCACTATCGATTAAAATCGCAAGTGCTAGGCCTACGGATGATACAGGTTCATACAACTCGACTGTGGTTCAAACTAAGATTGTTAATAATGTAATGCAATGCTCAACATCGTTAGACGACTTACATTTCGTCGATAAAAATTGAAGTGATCTCAGCACGCGTCCAAGACGACGCCTCCATGCAGGTAGAATGCAGTGGTGGGAACAATGAGCGATAGCGCCCTTCTTATTGCGCCCTTCCTCCTAATTTTACAATTTTCGCTGTCGCCTCCAAAAATCGACGCCATGATATTGTACGGATAGGCCTGTTGCATTGCTATACCATTGATCAGTAAATATATGCAGGCCTAGGCCCGCGTGTAGACCAATACGTTTCGTTTGCTAGACGATTCTTGTAGGTTTTTTTCATGGTCTGCAGCGTTATGGACATGCATAGGACTGGGCTGTACAGAGTGTAGGGTCTTTGAATGCGCCCTGCACGCGTATAAACGGTAGGTTACAGCAATGATATAGTGTGTAAAAATTGCGATCGCAAAATTGCGAAAAATGTTGGCCTTAATTTCTGCTACAAAGAGATCGCGTATTCACGCAGATCGCGCATTCAATATTTACATCGCTTGCGTGACGCCCAATCGCCATTATCGTCAGGTACATGAACAATTTTGTTCATGTATATCTCGTTAAACATTTTTGTTCTGGGGTTCCGACACCGGGCGTTTTGCCCAGGCGTTTTGTCGTCTATAGACGCCAGGATCTTGATTTTCTGACGTCGCATCCATGACAGTATTATTAACGTACCGTATATTATACTAAGCGACCACGAGACCTTTGAAATCAGACGTCTGGTGACTCCTATGGTATGATTTTGGCGTCGCTTGACCCCAGGTGTACGATTTTTTTGCGTCAGAGTCAAATTTTCGCCACGTAACGCAAGCCCGGTCATCGGGCATCAAAAAATCCTTCAAGATTCGTTCCGTTTGGACAAATAACTTTTCAGCCCAGATTTTTCACTCACATTGATTCTGTATGTAGCAAAGCTAGGCAGAGGTTATTTGTTTTAAGAAAAAGAATTCTATCATCTGATCC
>JAQIWG010000628.1:0-31184 GCA_034695025.1 Chamaedrilus cognettii
TCAGATGATTTTGTAGCTCACCACGTAGGCTGTAAGACGCAACTGAAAACAGGATTGGTCTCTATTAGAATCGCAATTTGCCAAATTGTCTCAATGTCAAAATGCACAGCATCAAAAAGCATGGCGAAGATAAACGCTACTAATGGGATTGAACTCGTGGCATACATTCCACACGGCCGCGCAGCGAGCAACAGCAGCGCGGATAAAGACATCAAAGGCGCCGGGGCGGTGTCGGATATGTTTGTCTGACGACAAAGGGAGCCTCGCATCCGTTTTGTTACAGGAGGCCCTTTGATCAGACGCAAAAGTGTCGTGGTTCTCCGTGCGTTGATATTCGGCACCGGATTTAATTTTTATCGAAATCAGTGTTCTTCATTCATATTCTTCTGGTTTTAACGCTCAACGCTTCGTGTGAGGATTACATGTAGACTGACGCAAATGATGAGATTAAAAACTGAACATTTGATTGAAAACCCCCCCTGGCTTACAGATTCTATGCCAGGCCTGCGAATTCTAAGAAAACGCCAATTAAAATCTACAGTAGCCCATACAATGAATCTGCAGTACACAAAAAACTCACGCGAATCACGTCAATTTAAAGGCCACAAAATGGCGCGTTTTGAGGGAAATAATTATTCATAATATTGCTGGTCACGGCGCGGGTCACGTATTTATAATATTGCTGGTCACGGCGCGGGTCACGTATTCAGGCCCCGCACGCGGAGCTCGTTGCGCGATCGTGGACAAACGGCCATTGCGAACTAATTGACATGTATACAGGCGCGCCCTCTGAATTATGCAACAGCTCCTGGTTTTTTTTGCAGCGCGTTCTTAACGGCCATCGTTCGCCAAGGCGTTCTTCCTCTAGGCTCGATCACGCTGTACTGTCCGAACAGATACCGGTGCGGAATCATGCAGGGGGAAGGGGCTGTAGCAAATTTTCAACGGGGGACGCCACCTTGAAGCCTCAATTTTGTGGCGGCGTCTCAAATGGCAGGAGAGTTTTTTACTTTTTCTTGCAAAACTCGGCCGGAAGGGGTTCGTTGGGTGCTGACAGAGACTATCTCTGCCGTGCAGAATTCACTGGGGGAGGGGGGAGGGGGTCGACAAGGTTAAAGGTAAAAATCAGCAATGTCTATGATGGAATAATTTTAGGTTCTGGTATCGATGCAATTCACGTGTTAAAAACTGTATATTTAACGATTAATTTTCTTCAGGATTTCAGTTTTTACTGTTTAAATGCTATTTTGTTTCAATCAACCTTTCACTGCGCCAACACAACTGCAAATCACCCGACGATAAGGCTGCATCGCCTTGATATCAAGAATTCAACAGTATTTCCCCAACCAATATTCTATCAACGGAATATTTTGTATCACGCGTGCATCGTTGAAGAAAATTAATGTATTCGCATCAACCATTCCCAGAACCACATGCGCGGCTCCAAATCGCCGGCCAGGTCTCCCGTGACTCTCAAGGCGGAGCAACGGGCGTAAATTTAGCATTTATCATAAATTTATTTACTTATTCATGAATGCCGAGACATCAAACGATCTATAATTGCATCAGCGGAAGCTTGAGTAATTCAAAGATGCCATACACAGCTGATGTCAACCACGATGCTGACTACTGGCCCACTATGCTACGCCAGTGTAAACCGGGCGATTGTACGAAGTGGTCAAAAAGGTGCAAGTGTGTGATACACACACTTTTCATACATTGTTTGCAGTTTAGCGATGTGTAGCAGAACGGCCATAATACAGTCCGGTTCTCTGCAAGGGAGCCGGCACAGAACCCGTCCCACTACTTTAGTTGCTTTTATGACTCGTCAGGGGAGCTCTGGGCTGCCAGCCCAGTCATTTCGTTCATCAGTTCAGAGTCATCAACAGAGGTCAGGTTAGTTTAGTAACAAATAACGTATCATCGAAAAGATACAAATTCAAACAACGTCACAATGTACAAACTTGAAAGAATAGTGATCGATTAAGTGCGGTGTGTGCACTTGCGACAAGACGAAAAAATAGTTTATAGTACTGAGAGTCACATAAAGTTTATAAGCTAGACAACAAGGGACCTCAGAAAGTCTCAGAGCACAGGCAGTGATACGTATTCCACAAAACTTATTGAAATGGTATGAAAGTTAAATAGCAACATTTGCATGAAAATGCGATTCAACGTTGTTTCTGAAAGCATCATTTATGTAAATGCACAACCGTTATACTGCTGAAACTGGCGTATCACACTCCAGTCATTGGCATTGTATTATAAAAACGATTTCAGATCTACATTTCGCGGGCGATACAGCGTGTAATTGAGCAAACACACCCTTCACGAACTCCCGTCCATTCACGCTAGCCGTACAGGGAGGCTCTCGGCTCGCCAGGCGAGAAAAGAAAAATTGACAAAGAGTCCTTCGTATAGATTTTGCGGCAGATATAAACGGCCACTGTGATGTCTCAACGCGTCGTACGCATGTTGTGTTAACATCGGAGGACTAGGGGGGTGGAGGGGGGGGGGAGGGGGGTGATAGCGGCCCTCCATGGCAGGCAATCGAAGAGGACTAGGAGTACCATGATAGGGTGTTACTGTCATGATGAACGTCTGGGGTCCCATGTGGGAACATATCTATAGACCGATGACAAATTCCCGATCAATCGTGTAGCGCTCAGAGCAGTCAAATATCCATTTGATCCAAAGAAAACGTCGGAATGATTGTGTTTTCCCTTTTGTCTACCCTCAACTTTTATCAAATATTAAACCGCATCATTGTCGCGCCAAATCTAAAACGTGCACGAATACGAAATGCATGAACTTTGAATATCTCGGCGCTCTCTCCCTACATTTCATTTCAAATCATGGCGCTCTGGTTCCAGCGACCGAATGCGTGCCGCAGGCCCGCAGTAAGCGCTGCGTTTTTAAGAGAAGCCGCTGGAGCGGTGAGATGATATATTGTCGATTGCGATTGATTGCTGCGCCTATAGCTGGATGGGCTCCGCGTATTCCCCTCAACGCCTTCGAGTCTTGTGCAATGCTACTGCGACATCGCATCGTTCGCAGCATTGATGCCCGTGCGCTATGGAGCATTATGACACGTTCTCTCGACAGCTTCGCTGCGGAATGTCACGCGATATGAGCGGAAATACGTGTACAATGTAGGTGCCAGTTCATAAATAACGTAGCCTCCAACAATATTGATTCAAACCTGAATGCGAATTCTGCCCATCAGGCTACTGCAAATTGAGAATATGATAAAGATTTGTCATTTTAAGGCGAAAGGCCAGATTTCACGAGCTTTGCAAGTTGCCGCTGACAAATAAATGTAACTTTTGTTAAGACAGTTTTTAA
Source organism: Chamaedrilus cognettii (assembly GCA_034695025.1). Classification (NCBI taxonomy): domain Eukaryota; kingdom Metazoa; phylum Annelida; class Clitellata; order Enchytraeida; family Enchytraeidae; genus Chamaedrilus; species Chamaedrilus cognettii. Next base: position 3,346 of record JAQIWG010000628.1, read on the forward strand.
CATAGATTTAGGGAATCGCTGATTTTTGAATCTGAGAGTTTTATAGAATCTACTATTGCTCATATGGAGCTAGGCCAATTTATATTTATATTAATTATCATTGTTTATATTCTCTTCTCTCTCAGCTCAGACCCTTCGCTTTGCTATAGTTCAGTGAAACTTTGAACTAAAACACCCTTCGTCGACATCGAACCGCTTCTCTACGTGTATTCTGAAGATACGCTATCACTATGTCGTGTGAATAATCGGTCGTGTGTCTCGCCTTGTGGCCGCATGCTGTTACAAGCGTTTATGCGATTTTTGCGATCGAATCAGCCAACGGTGGCAGGAACACGGTCCTGAATCACCACCGCTTAAGAAGTAGGCCATGCGGTAGTGGTGTAACTTGTGCCAATACAAAAGCGATGTTCATTTCTATGATTTTGTTGTACATTGATGCAGGCCCTATATACAGTATAAAATCACATCTCCTAAAATTGTCCTGAACGACCAGTTCCATAATTTAACAAACGCTTCGATCAATTAAGATAGAAAAAATCGATACAGGTACAGAAATAATATAACTCTAAATTTGATGAATATATATTGAATTAGCTTATATGAAATATGAACTTTGATTTCTATATTTCTGCTCTGTCATGTTTCCACTTCGTAAAATTTTATTTTAAGTTCGATTACGCTTTCAATTGCTGTTGCTCCAATTTAAAAATTAAAACTGAAGTTAAGCGAAACAAGTCTATTTGCCGCGAAGCGTGGCAGCTAGCGTCTTGACGCTACAAGCAAGGCCTGTTTATCATTTAAATTGTCCATTTTGCGCGCACACGCATCCATCTCATCCTCGTCGCGCGTTATTTCGACGACAGGCTGGGGTCAGACAACATGGCGGCGCCAGGGTCAAACAAGATGGCGGCGCGTCAACGCTTTCATAGTCAGCCACGGGCCGGGAGGCGTGTTTTGATGTTCGCATCTATTGCTGTGCATTGCATTTTATTTCAAGCGCAATCCAATAAAGACTATCAAAGAAACGCCAGAATATAATCTATCTGTCTGCTTGAAACGGAAAACCAACATCCGCGTGAAACGGGAGACCGTAGGTCCTGGTGGTCTTTGGTCTCTCGTTATATATGTTTATCATTAAATACATTTAAAACACAACTCAGCACAACACAACATTTAAATAAAGCCTTCTAGTAGGCCTGCTCTACGAATTAAAATCCAATGCGTATAAAATGGGTATAAGGCAAGTTCATCGTGATCACTCAGAGTTCATGCATCGACGTAGCCGACGCCCAATACCAAGCAAAAGTTCCAACGTTAACCAATTCTAGCCTTATCCTAACCTTGTCTTAACTAACACAAAATCATACTCTAACAGCAATTCATACAAATCTTTCATTCATGCATGCTATTTTAATCGCAATGGATAGAGGGAGTAGGACGAATGTGGGCGTAGTGGTAGCAGCAGTGAAACTTATTTGCACGCCAGGTTCTCATGAAGCACAGCTTCAGAGGCGTTCCGTAAATCACTACCACAACAATCCGAAGTCATTAACAATCAAGCTAGTCACGTCACTGCAGAGTAACGCTGAATAAGAAGAGAGTTTGAGAACACGCGCAGTGGCATCGACAAAATTTTTGCTCAGGCGGGGACACATGTAAATTAGCAAGTTTCTTGTTGATTTCAGTATGTGAAACTACATCTTAATTTTAGGCCATTTTAATCAGTTTGGAATATAACCATTATATTTACATTATATTTAACTAATATATTATATATATTATAACCAACGGGCTGTCTTCGAAATTTAATACAAAAATTCTCTATGATCAGCGGCATTACTTCCTACGGGAAAATTTGATGTCAAAACTTTAGGTGTGGCACGTGCCCCATAGCTATCGGCGCCACTGCACACGTTTAAGTGACGAGATAGATGCGAACATCCGAACAGGCCGCCGCGGGAGCGAATACGCAATATTCAAGCGATGCAGTTTTCTTGGCGCTTTCGCCCGATACGATAACCCTGAACTCATTCACCAAAGGTCGTCTCTCGCCCGTTTTGCGCCTCCACGCGACAAATATAGGATTTCCGCTGGGATCCCCCCCATATCTACCCCCTCCCTCCCACCTTTGGTGGAAGTACAACCCCCGGCCACTTCATCAAACTATTTCTGCGCCGCGTCGCCACCGTCTCCTCGCAGGGAGGGGGGGGGGCTGCCGCGGAGATTTGCTGCGAGTAGAACGGGTCATTGGTCTCGACGGATCCATTTATTTTGATGCGTCCCAATCCAATGTGCTCGCATCCCGGGACGAGCACGGACGAAAAAGAAACGGGGGGGGGGGGGGCAGAGGGGTGGGGCAGAGTTTATGAAGTATATATAAATTATGTAAAACTGCTTAATAGAGTAAAAGTTAACGTTTCCGTGTGACGATCAAGTAGGCATGTTGCAATGTGTTTATTGTTTGCGTTGCATATAATGTAACTACGCTTGTAGTAAAACAAAGGATTCATCTGAAACACTAAATCAGCACGATCGACAATTATGACGGATACATATGTCCCGCAAACACACATAGAGAATATGGCATAAATTTTTTATTTAAATATTTGCATTATATAGTAGTAATGTAGATAAAAAATACTTCTTATTTTGTTTGTTAAATCGTAGGCCTATGTCTTGCAATGAGTCCAACTAGTGAGTCAAATGAGTCAATGAGTCCAACTAGTGAGTCAAATGAGTCAATGAGTCCAACTAGTTCAACAAGTGAGTCTTACTGCTCGCGACTCGCCGATTACATGGGTACAATACATAGTAAAAATCACCGCAAAAAATTTGCTGAAAAATGAAAAAACCGGAGTAACATCAAAACAATAAAGTTCAACAAACTGCGTGTCTATCAAGGGTTTTATGTCGTTAACGTCTTCCGCGTATAACCTGTTGCGAACCATGACATATATGATTATGTTTCCAAAATGTACACGTTCAACCAGTAAACCAGGCATAGCTGCTAAATTGACGTTCAACGTGTTAGTTAATAGGGAGGGTAAACCGCTTTCCTCCCCGTGCCATCAACGTCCATGATACCCCGAGGACCGCGGTTTGAGATGACCCGACGACAACAAAAACGAGACGGTTCGTGAAAACGCTGCACGCCTGTCGCCAGCCAGGAGAGATAGTCGCGCTGGCGCTTTACTCAAAGCACTCTGAGCACGCGATCGCTGTCTCTTTTCGTTTAGTCACCACGAGAGATATTTAGATAACCGAACGGGGACTTGTTTACGCGATTCTATTCCCTATATGGTCGTGTGCGAGTTTTCTACAGACTAACATTGTAAGCGTAGATGTAGAACATGTTTCTATAGTTGCAAAAGATTTCTTCTTCAGCATTTTGTCGCAATGCAGATCTTTGTATCCGTATTTATAGCGGTACAAAAAGCGTCGCGCCGGTGTAAATATTGACAAACGCATCGATTCATGTCCATACAATGTCTGTATAAATCTGAACACCATGCGCAAAGTTGATAAATTTTGCTTCTTGCGGGCCCACAACGCAAGAGAATATAGACAAACATCATTATGTGTAGGCCGACATGAAATGGCATAGAGTCGCCTTGCTATTGACTGCAGATTTGTCTATCAATAATTGCGTTTTGTGTCAATTGCTTAATTGACACAAAATATCGGCCAATAATTTTGACAAACAAAATCGCGTTGCTTCAAAGTTTTTCCAGTGGATCGTTACACATCCAGTTAGAAGTCTATACGATGCCTAAAACTAATCTACAACGTGCACGCAGCATATTGCTCAGCATGATGGTGAAGGAAGATAAAGTGGGCTCATTGATAACGGACGATACTGGAAGCGCTCTGCACTATATGACATCCTATGATGTAGCGCACCCACGGTATCTTACGGATCCAGCATCGGTCCCTGTCTCTGAACCAACATCCCCCCCCCCCTGCCTTCCCTTACAGAAATAGTCCAGCTTTATGGCGACCCGGCAGTTCCGACGACAAAGACTTCGGTAACGGTCAACTCGATAAAGAAGCCCGAAAGACATTTCGGTGGACTACGGTCGGTGCGGTTTGCAGTAGTTTGTGTATAGTTGACTGAAAGTTTCTAAGCCCTTACGGACTACCAGACGCGAAATTCAGTGGCGGTTTTACATGGATGACGCAAGGCTTTCCCAGTTTAAGGCTTGGCGTCATGTTGGCGTTCTCAGTTTTTCTGGATTTTGCGGCGTTGGCCATTGTGTTTACCCTATTTAAAAATTCTTTAGATCACAGTGGCATCCCCAGTTTTAAATTCCTGCCTCCGCCCCTGGTGAAATCCTAAATAAATTGTGCTTTAATGAAAGAGACTCACGATGACGACAATATGGCCCTGATTTTGCAACATACTGGCACATAAAGGTCATTGCATCGATGCAAAATCAATTTACTCAAACATAATTGTAAATAATAATGTCTTCAAAGATTGATCTTATTTGTTAATTGGATGCATGTGTAATAAAAAATCAGTTGTATCTATTATAATTTTTTATGAACATCATGCATTCGCCTGATGATACAGATTGCGAAACGAAATATGGCAAACCACAATTCGCTGCTTTGAACACGAATTTCGTTGTTTAGAAGTCCACTCAATTGATTGCATGCGTCATTGACATCAATCAACATGAAAATTTCCTTCACAGCCAACATTCAGGCAACACCCATAGCATGCGACAATGACCTCTAAATCAGCAGAGTTTCTTATGTCGCTCCCCATGTGCTGTGACTATGGAGCGCCAGCCGCCATCTTGATTTGTGTTGGCGCAGTCACGCGACGAGCCAGTAACACACACACAAAACAAAATGGAGCGTCAAGTCGACGCTAGACGCAAGCCACGGCGTCACACAAAACAGATCAGACGTCATCAAGATCATTCCCACGATGCCCCTCAATACCAACCTCAGACATCATATGGGGTATTTCTCTGATTGTAAAGCGAAGCCAAATCAATCATTTGAAGGTCCGCACACGAATTATTACGAAAAGTTAGATTTATTTCGTGCAATATGTTATTGAGTTCATTTTCTAGCCCATCAACGCTGTGGATACAAATGCCACTTAATCAGCAATCATATCGTTTAGAAATATTTGAATATCGACATCTTTCATTCATTTTTAATCTTCATTTCGAAAAATGGTTTTGCAGATTTTCATTTCTCACCAAAAATTTCAACAGCAGCCTATAATCGAAATGAAATTTAATATGATTCGAAGCAAAACGCTGCTGCAGCTGCAGCGCTTCAAGAGATCTCCAAACTTTTCAAGAATAAATTCCGTCTTGTAAAGAAGAAATTTGTTCGCCAGCTAGTCCAATATAGTATTTGGTCCAAAAGCCGCGGGTATAGGACGGAGATGATTCGGTCACGTCAAGTGGATTACCGTCCCTCTAGCGTCCACCGTCCAACCCACAGCGCCTCGCTCAAGTAATTAAACACCGCCGCGCGTCTATTAGTTGTGTACACATTCCTCGTCGGACCTCCATCTCGCGTCCCGGCCCCTTCCCGCGGCGTCCGAGGCTGGCAGCGGGGCGACGAGAATCAGAAGTGCAAGGAGGGGGGGGGGGGGAGGGCGGGGAAGAGCTAGGGTTGCAAGTTACGAATGAATGTCAGTTAAATCATGTACCTATCATAATACCTAGCTAATCGACCATAATGTAGGCCTATATATATGATTGATGATATTGGTGATTTGTGTGTGGTTGACCATACCAGCGATTGTCCATTTTAGAAAATCTTGAATAGCTTATAGCTTACAAGTATGTCTCCATAATTTGATTAAACGTTTGTATGGTTCAACTATTGGAGAGATTGGGGACTTAGGACTCTAAAAAACTGACTACATTAAAAACAAATTTCTTTCTACAAATTTCAAGGGGGTTTCAACTTTCAGCCCCCCGCGCCCCCCACCCTTCAAGTCTACTGCCTGCCCTCACCCCTCGTTCTTCCTGTAGAAGGAAGAACTATATGTAGGAAGTTCCGATAAAATTAAAGTGCGGGCCCACACTCTGAGCACCCCTCTCCAACACTCGCTCTGTCCGCTCGGCGGCTATTTACCGACCAGGCCCAGTCTCTCCGCAGCCGCGCCGGAGGCCGAATTGGTCTCCGACCAGAAATCGACCCCACGATGGAACTTCGCCCCGAGCCAGACAACGTTACTGAAGGGGGCCCGCGGCCGAGGATGTTGAATCCATAAGGGCCCTTATAGTGCGCGCTGTCACGCCAATGGGCGCTCGACGCGTCTGGGGCCCATTCGCATCAATTACCAAATAGATTCAGCCAATGGGATTCTTGAAGAAATGAATGAAGGGGTGAAGACAACGCGTTGCAGGCTCGGGTTAAATTACTTGAATTAATACTTGGGAAGTTGGAAGGGTGTTATATCGATACCCCTGGTTTAGATTTGTCATAGGCGTTATGCGAGCATTAAACAAAATTAGTACAACGCAGTGATCAGATTTTGGACTACAAGGCTAGTGGAATTTAACGCTGGTCATAGTTGCAATAGAGATTTGAGGGTTGCGTTGACACGAATTTGAAAGAATTACATTGCAGCACAAGACTCCAGCAATAGTGATATTATGGTGAGACTATTTCTGCTCGAATTGCCTCCAATATCTCAATTGTTTTTAATTCTCATCAATCCAATTTTAACTCTTTAGTCCGTTCAATGCCGCTATGGATTTCCTGTTCGCTTCTTTATCACTCCGTCTCTATTATTACGTAAGCCAGCCCAATATACAACGTCGACGAGAACAATAAACCAATTACCGCTAAGCTGCCGCTATAACAGCCAGTCACGCACCCGTGGGAGTGCGTGTTCGCATTGCCCGACCCACCCTGTAGTCCAATATATTACCGGCGACACCGTGACCCCCGCGCTGTATCCCCTATCCCTCGTCCTTCGGACATTATCTCTCCGCACAACATTTCGATCGCCGATAAAATTATATGTCGTCTTTTCTTCTCGGTCTCTGCGGGCGACAGTGGAACAGTGCTGCAGCAACAGTCGTCAGAGGGCGGCGGCGTCAATATAGACACGCAGCTAGGGCGGCCCGAGGCATTACGGACTCTACTGCATGTATGGGCGCATTTGGGTATCTAGGGGGACAGACTCGACAATAATAGAAACAGAGAGGGGTGGAAACGACTATAAAAAAACCGGGGGTATGAATCCCTCGATATTTCAGCTTGTGTGACGCGCGCTTATCATGGTATGATTCGTATATAGGGTTTGAATTTTTATAAGGTAGGACCAAAGTCAGCGCTAAAACTTAAAAGCCTGAAAAAAGCAGGTTCAGGTAGAAGAGCTCAGCGCACTCTATATATGAATCAGAGAACCGTGCAGTCTTCATTTTAATTTTGAATGATATAGGCCGATAATGATGTTCATTGTCGGAAAATATATTCGTTCTTTTCGTTCGAAACAAATCAAATTTTAGCGTTATTTCGGACACACGCACCCCCCCCCCCGCCCGCTCCACCCCCCCTACCGAGACGAAGCCTAAATAAGGTGATATCGGGTGGGAGTCGTATAAACTGGTTTGGCGCTCATCAATCTTTTATTATTGTTGCTGGATTTCGCTTTATGGCGATGATTCGCGTTTTATGTCGTTCTCGGGTATTCAACGATTTCATCGCGGCCTCGCTGTTTCCGCCTCGCTGTAACCCTAGTCAGCGGTGACACGACTATAAATCTCCCGCGTCATATCAGCCGTGTGATAGGGGTCAGCACTGGCGCATACCCCTACAGACGGGGGTGACACGAGCTACTGGGGAAGGGAAGAGGGGCGGTGGCCCCTCAATTTTGTGCGCGATGGGACAGGATCCTACCTATGCTTCCCAAACTTGTCACTGGCGATTTGGGGAGCATTCGAGGCGGGAATTTTATCGCTTTTTGGGGAAGAGGGAGCAATTGAAGGAAAATTTCAGTACCTTCAAGGGTGCGTTTCAATTGCATGGGTGGGGATTAAAAAAATGTCCGTCGCGCTGCTCCCTACCCCGTTACGGGATAAAAACGGTGCAATTGTAAAAAAAAGATCTGCCCCGGCTCCCCCTGATTCTAAGAACTTGTTTCACTCCTGCGTAAAGTTGGACTGAGGTTGTGAAAGGATGATTGCTTTTCAATGCTTTCCTGGATTGAGTTCGTTTTCATAGAAATTTGTTCTATATTTAGCACGCAGCCTCATTTTGTGTGCATCATTGTGTCCGTTAACCCTATCCTGAACAATAACGATCACAGATTCTCAACGCGCTAATTGTAATATGCTCTCGTGACAACGTTATCTTTTCATTTACTTCTTCTCTCTTCCCGTCGTTCGTCATTGCTGCCAGTTATATCTTTTAGCTTTCCACACAGCGAAACATTATTGTTTAGTATAGAATAGAACTTTTCAATGGAGCCCGTTGTTCAATGGGAGTTATTTCAATTTAAAATGAACCCAGAAGTAACGTGGCGCAACGACCCAATGAGATCGCTTAAATTAAACCTGCGATTAAATTTCAACACGCTATTATTGGCGAATTTAATTTTGGATCGGAGATCATTAAAATAACTCTCGTATGAACAACTGTCCACAAGTATAATAGTCGTTGCGCGCAACGCGTTATCTCCTTCCACATTCAACTTCAGCTACAGTATAAAGAAGACTGTCCATTTATAGATTTTAATTGAATCTGTGGCTTGGATGAGTCTACAGGCTAAAAGATCCAGCGGGTAGGTCATCCTTGGTGCAGAGTCGTCAATCACTATCTGCCGTCTCTGTATAACAGCCTACACTATCTCTTTTTTTGCATCTTAAACGCTATAGGCCTGCTCCCTGCGTTCGTTTCTCTATCTCGCTATCATTGCATCTCTTCTTCTCGAACCGCGATTTGACCCTCTTCCCTTGCTCAGTCGCCTATCTCATCAGCAGGTACTATCAATGCACCACACGATCACGCTTCGCCGACTGTCTTCATAATACACGCCCTGCTGCGTTGACTTGCACGGCGCTCTACGAGTCTATGACAGCATCCTGGTTCAATCGAGAGGCTTTATGAAGACTTCACCGCCCCTTCCCCCCCCCCCCTCCCCAGCAGCAATGGATCGTCGTGAGTAGGAAGCACAAGAAAGGCGACGATTGAAACACAACGCCTCGTTGGAAGCGAGAATGTGATGGGCACGATGACTCGGGCGAGCATCGTCGCAGATAATTATTATGTGGCAGATTGAAAGGACGGTTAAGCTGAACAAAAGCGCATGCAAAATCATAGACCGGTGTGTCTGCGATGTCGTAACTATTTCACGGTTTTAGAAACTCAGTGGCTGTTATGATTTGTGCGGCTGAGCCTATATGATTTTTTTATTTCTTGATTTGAAGCCAAACCGTCAAGTAAAGGCGCAGCCGTCTACGAACTTTCTTCTTTTTACTTGATCGTGTTGCTTTGCATGTTTTGTCCAATATTGTTGGAATAACCTGTTGCACGAAACAACAAACTTGAATGAAAGTACGTAATTATTGGTCTAGGCGTATTTATATAGCAATGTTTTCCTACGGTAAGGCAGCCTGTCGGCTCATTTTAGAGTAATATGGTGCTGCGTCAGCGCTTGAATTGTAAACCTGAATACCTGTAAACCTGAATCTACATCTTAGGCTGATCGCCGGAGTAAAAACTGCAGCACCAATGATGCTTTTCCAGAGTAACAAGAAACAATGGAATTTATGGAGCCTCGCCACGTTGTCTACCATTTCTCATTTAATTAATCGAGATAAATTGCTGGCTGCATATTACGCAGTCGGCTGCCATTGGAGATTTGAATACGCGACGCTATAATGTAGGCCTACATGTCGGCCTTTATGCAAATACAACGAATTTCGATGCACTTTGTCAAGCAGCAGTGCTGTCAATAAATGCAACATAGACTTCATATCTGTGTTAGAAAACGGTCAACGATATAATAAATTTGAGTGTTGGCCCTGCCAGTTAGACTGTATACATAAACGCATATTTTAATTAAAATTCATTTTGCGGCCTTGCGGCTTTGCGGCCTTGCGAAAAGCCGCATTGCGGCTTTGAGACTTTGAGACTTTGCGACCCTGGGTCAGCTAGAAGGCATTTCTAGCGCTTTGCTTAAATAGTTAAGGAATACAAGGCTTGTGAAAAAAGATGTTCGAAGTGTACAAGATTTAGCCCCTAGTCGGATATTTTAGTTAAAATGCATTAGCAAGATGGCGCTATTTTGAAGCGTCTTTCACCATTTCTCTTCAAACAAACAGCAAAACCAATGAGGTATTAAATCTTCTTCTCAAAGTGCAATGTACACCGTGTTAAGACTTGATGATGAAATATGATCATCTTTGGTAGACCATCATGACAAAAATTTTTCTCTCGCATTATAGTTTATTCTTTTGAGCATGCGCCGTGACCACGTGACGTCATCATGGACGCCAAGCACAAGCAAGCGACTAGCGACAGACATATCGCCGTCCAAGCGGATGCCGCATGGCAACGGAAGCTGTCTCTGGACGGAAGCTGTCGCTAGACGCAAGTCGGATATGTGAACCGGAACCGGAAGTGGCAGTGCCATTACTTCGGCAAACATTAGGCGCCAACGGGCGCTAATGCGAAAATCCACTCTACAAAAGAGCAGCCCGCAGCTGAGTCACATTAAGCGAATCATAACGCCGTCGAACTTCATTCCATTGGCTATCCATGACGTCATGGTGCCAGATATCGATTTGTTTTCGAGGCTGTTGAATATCGACCGGTCGGGACAATATTGGTGACGCGGTGTACATCTACTCTAACACCTTCAATGCGTTCGCGCCCAGCCAATTTAGCAGCGGCTGTAATTGCATTAGGGACATGTCCGCGTCTTGTTGAATTGTTCGCCGGCTGCGAGCACCACGACTGCAGCGGGACGATCTGAACATCAAATTCAACTCAATTCGATCGCATTCATGCCGATCGGATCCAAATGCACTCTCATTGTGCGATATACGTGAAGATAGGACGACCCATCGCATCCGAATTGAATTTTATATTAGAGAAATGCGAATTCTCTACAATCTCCGTCGCAAAAGCTTGCGAAAAGGCTTTGAAACTTACAAGAGAAAGATTGCGCGGAGTATTAGAGATTATATTATCGCCATCGCCAAAATGTTAAAGCATTCGAGTTAAAAAAAATTACACTTTAAATCAAAAATGTTGATGACAAATTGCTAGCGATGCTAATTGAGGCTTTATGATGGTTCATGGTTTGAATCAATATAATAGCCTTTATTCGAATTTTGACAGCCAACCGAATGCTAAAAGTCATGAGTGGTTGCAATAATTTATGAAAATAAATGCTTGAACAGAGATGCGTTGCGCCTCTCTGTTCCGTTGAATAATTTATCAATAATGTAGAAACATAACGTTTTGTCAGTTTTTGAAACAAATCAGTCCTGTTTTGAAGAAATTTGAGAAGATTTAGAACGCAGCAACAAACAAAGACTACACAAGCTTTAATGCGCATCTATCTTCAATTTGAGATTCAAATTCGAGACGGTTCAACAGGATCAAGAAGTCCGCAGAACAGTGAACCCACAGTCTGATCAACGAGCACAACAACCTTGAATCTGAGGAGACAGTCTTCTGAAAGAGCAACTTGTAAATGAAATGCCACGCGTATACACGAGATCGGAACTCGATTTTGAAAAGCGAGATGAAATTCGAACCGGTTAGATTTTGGTGCGTTAAAAGGCTTGTATTACAGAAAAGAGTAGCAAGCCATCCTTTTGAAAAGCATCGTCTGAACAAATTAGGTGTGAAATACTAGGTTTGACAAACAAGTTTAGCAAAAGAACGTTTTCAAAAGATGTTGTCTAACTATTCTATACTGACTACCGTGTTTACAGAATTTAATCAATCTATGAAGTACATTGTAGTGTACAGTATATATTATGCTTGCAAGCCTGCTCAATTACCGAATAATTGCCCTCGCTAGAGCCGCAGACTGGGTGCGTGAGGGGGGGAGGGGGTTTGGGGTTGAACCTCTAGAAAGTGCGAGAAAGAGAAAGAGATTTTTTGACATTATCAAAAAAGTCATAACCTCCAGAATTCCACTAAATATTATAATGGACCTACATTGTAGGACTGTTAAAAAAGGACAAGCACTGGTAATAAAGCCTCAAAATCGCTGTCAGCATCCCTCCCCCCATTCGATAGTTCGACTGGCCTTTCAAAAGTCACCCCACCCGCCTTCAAATGAAGTTCAGTGTACGGCCGTGGCCTTCCCTAAATGAAATAATATTACATTGTAAAAGCACGTCAACCATACATGCATATGCATGCACATATACAATTATACATTATATGCATGTAGGCTTGCTGAATTATTACAGACGGATCTCGAATACCTGACAGCTCCTTGTGCACCCCGTGGATGCAGGATCCGTGTGAGAGGACAAGCGTGAAGGCCACGATCCAGCGAGCCACAGTCCCTGCACCCATATCTCTCACCACCTCACCCCCCATCCAAGACATTTCGCGAGCCATTCGCCCCAGTTCCATCAATAATAACTCGCTGCCGATGCTCTATTTCACTGCGAAGCTTGCTAAATCAATTTGTGCTGTCGTTCGCTGAAACTGTCAGATGTCTCCGTGCAACGCAGTAAATAGGTTTCGAAGAAGTTAAAAATGAATCAGCGATGAACATTACCCCTCGGATGAACGGGTTGTGTTGTTCGTATGCACTGATGAGGTCTGCTATACTTGGAACTGCACGAGGCGAATGCGTTTTTTTAAAACTCAGTAATGTGACAAAATGGAAAAATCTACCACATTGTCGCAGCATGGCGTTGTTTCAGCTTCTCGTGTCATGGGCGAATTTCAATCACTAAGGGCTGGTTTCTCAAACATGTTTTTGATGGTGGTTCAGGATTTAGCCTATGCAAAAAGGTGAGTTAATCCTGAACCACCATTAAATCCGTGTCGGCGAAACCAGCCCTAAATCTGAGAATAATGTATAATTAGTGGCAGATTGCTCACTATTATCCTAACGAGTCGCTAAAATAGAAGAGTCTATTGGCAGAGTAATCATAGTTTGGCTGTAAGCATACACGTATAGCGTATTCGGTAGGCTGCACTTGTGAAATTGTGTGTACGAGTATATCACACGTTTCTGTATAGAAACTTGTGCGATGCATAGACAACATTATATGAATCTCTAGGACTAAGTTCAACGTTTAAACGAAAACATAAAGCCAATATCAGTCACTGCGGTTAAATTAGTAACCGAACTCGAATCGTTCCTAGCGATCTATCTATGGTTCTACTAGCTGAGTCGCTATTTCTGTCCTAACCTTTACCGCTTACTCGTATTTAACGATAGTAAAGTCACTGTTGCGATCGCATCTCTGTCTCCTGCGCTCTATGGCTTACACAGTCGCTCAGTTGCAGCGACGCCTGTAGTCCGCAGTAAGTACTGCCAGTAGCCTAACGTGCGGTGTCCTCTAGCATACAACTAGCGTCCAAGGTTTTGTTTTCCTCGCGCCGTCCGTCCGCCTATTACTCCGTTGTCTAGGGGCCGCACGTCGTCCGTCCAATGATGGAGCTCGTCACGGAGCGTGGTTACCGCCAGAGAAAGCTATGGACAGATTTTCATCCGGCCGTATTGGTGTAGGCTACTCCGGACGAACTGCGTAGCAGAACCGTGTCTATCCTGCAACGAAATGATACATACTATAATAACTTGCTAGGGAAACAAACGTTGTAGACAAGAAAACAACAAAATTATTATTAACCCAGGGCTTGCTTTAAAACACAAGACTGTGCGAATGAAATGCCACACCTCTAGCTGCCACTTGGCGATAACACTTCCGCCTGTATACACAGAATCTGATGCCCGCGTATGACTGTAGATTGTAACTAGAAATAAAATATATTTATAGACTTATAAGCTGCTTTTGGAGAATAAAGGGACAGATATACTAATACATTAAAATAGAATTAATTTCGCGAGCCGACTTTTGAAACTTGCTTTTAAAAATTCGACAAAAAGATCGATGCACAACGGACATAAAATTTTTGTAACGAACCGTCTGAAATCTCATTTTTAGAAGTCGGCAGTCTGATCCACTGCTGAAATAAGCTTTACGAGGTTTGGTCACTTTGGTGTGCGAAATTTAATTTTTCAAAATGTCTTAATGCATAGCGATCCTACAAAAAAAAACGTTAACCTCGGCTATCGCAGTCATTGAACTGCAGTGTGGGCCACCACTGCGTTGCTTCGCTGTGGAGCGCTAATGACTTTTTTAGGAACTGTTTCTGCGGCATTACTCGAGACGTTATTAACACAGCCGCCGGTGGTCGATAGCAATCTGTAAGGATTGCAAGGAAGAGCCGCAAGCCGCAAGCTCGTCGGTTGTAGCAAACCGACGCACACCCCGCTGAAAACTACCCTTGAAACCGTACAATCCAGTAAAGGCCGTCAATAGCAATACGGGCCGAAAAACGAGTTAAATATTGCAACAATTAACGCGCCTGATAAATCCAGACGTTACAATGCACACAATTAGACACTTTGCGTGACTATTTGACTTTGCTATTATTAAGATAATAGCCTTGTATAGTACCAGTCAATAGAAACTAAAATAAAAAATGCCACAAATTTGTGGCCAAGAATGCCGAAAAGTAACACGTGACGCCACAACCCGGATCGCTGTATTGGAGTCAGTTCCCGCTGTCGGGCGCCGCACTACGGTCCGCCTCGGTCCGTGTTGCGCGTCCGTATGGCGCAGCGCAACTAGTAAAGTGCATTAGCGCTAATGTCTGATGAATGCGCGCGGGAACGCGTCACGCAACGTGTTTAGCGCGCGGACTGCGTAAGGACGGACGGACGGACGGCCGCAGCCCTTGCGCCACTGCGCGCACTGCTCGAGCAAAAGTAGAAATAAAACGAGGGGCGTTGATGATACGCTAAAGATTGATGGGTCCGTTCGCATTGCATTAATATAGGACTGTATTTTTGAGACGTTATGGCCTAAGCGCCATATGATTTGGAGATGATGAAATGAGCTATCGGGCTCATGTTACAGCTTGCCATAATCAATGGCATTGCTTTCATGTCAATTAACGGCTGAAGCGTCGCCACATTGCTCGCAGACGATGTGAAAATTAAACCGAAATTTTTGTAGGCTCAGTCAAATTCTAAATACGCAAAATTCGACTTTACGCAAAATTTGGCCAACGCCAGTCTTTAATTTTTACACCGAT
Source organism: Chamaedrilus cognettii (assembly GCA_034695025.1). Taxonomy (NCBI): domain Eukaryota; kingdom Metazoa; phylum Annelida; class Clitellata; order Enchytraeida; family Enchytraeidae; genus Chamaedrilus; species Chamaedrilus cognettii. Next base: position 18,637 of record JAQIWG010000628.1, read on the forward strand.
TGCCATCTCGAGAAAGTATAGATTGACTAAGGCATAGTCGTACGAAAGAGTTTGCGCCCTCATTCATCTTTGTCTTCAAACCTCATGCGTTTTCTAAAGCCGCCATTGCTGCAAGAAAAGTGACGTCATGATTGAAATAACGCGTGATGACATCACTGTGTTCAATATCCAAACCGTCTCTAAATCCAACTCGGCGTTTTCCGATAGGCTACGATGAATCCAAGACTTATTCCCACTAACACCATACTCTCCGCAAGAGCAGACGAAGCCGCTAGCGAAGACGCCGCCTATCGAGCGCGAGTGGAAGGAGCGGTCGGTAGCGTGCCGTCCGTCCGTTCCTATCAGCGCGCGCATCCGCTGTATCCTTCCGCGGTAATAGGCCGCACGCCGCGCCGCTGTATCCTTCCGCGGTAATTGGCCGCACGCCGCCGCCGCTGATGTATGGAGGCAACGGCCGCCTGACCGCGCCTCGCGAAAAAAAAACAATCCGCGCCAATCCATCCTGGCTCCTGTAACTTGCATGCCGGCTGGAGGAAACTTTACAATGAAATCAGCAGGCCTAACCAAAAGCTAGCCTTAACCTAACCTTAACCCTAGTGCAGCCTTATAACCCTAACTTGCTAACCGTAAACAGCCCTAACCCTAATCAAATCGCAACCTAGGCTTCAATAGCAACAAAATCTTGCAGACGGTATGCAAATGAGCAAGAACCAAGATGACTTGTGGCAGATTGTTTTTTCGCTTCCGCGCGCGGCTCCCTACAAATCGCGCCAGCTTGCGAGCAGTAGCGAAGCAGCTGGACGAGGCTAGGGCGAGCTATCGGTTGAACTGAACAAAATGCCAGGCTGAAGCTGAGTCTTGTTAGCTACAACTTAGGCCTACTCAGTATTAGTGCACCACTTATCTCAGTGCTTCAAACAGTGTTTCTGCGGCGGAGGCCCATCGACACACTTTTCCAAACCTGTTTCACGACGTGGACTTGTGCAATGATTTTTTTCTTTAAACGAGAGAGAGCGGGAAGCCACACAACTATAGCCTACGTCCTAAGGTAATGCCAGAAGCTGAGAAGCGCAGACGAACTTCAGTGTCCAGTGAAGCGCCGACGTGCTAGGACCCTGGATTCGTGCTGCAGTGTCGTTACGCGTCGACAGACGGAGTGCGACGCCGTGGTTCCTGGACCGTACAGTCTTGGAACAATCTTCAGGGGGCACCTTCTCCTTAAATAGTAATCGACCCTCTCAGACTATATGCAATATTGAACCATGCCTAAATGAGAAAAACATCTCAGTGTGATGAATCGCGTCCAGAAGTACGACGAACTTTGGGTTTCACTCAACATAGGCCTACTGCACATTACAGAACGAGATCCCACCCCCCTGATCCTTCTCTGCGTGTTCTTGAGGTTTACACTTGATTGAAGTTTGCCTTTTCTCTTCACGAAATCTCCTTCCCGACTAAAAATTCTTGACGACATTCCATCGTTTCTCGTCCGAGCCTCAGTAGTCAGTCGGCGCGCTGCGAGTACGGCAGCGGCGGCGGCGCGCGAGAATGGAATCTGCATCAATCCTTCCTGGCTCTCACAGCTGAAGTAAATTGTTAAAATTTGCTTCATCTGTGAGAGCCAGGAAGGATTAATGCAGATTCCATTCTTGCCGCGACGCTAGACTGACAGTGACAAATCAACTCCTCCCGTGTCTCGCCTCACTCTCTGTCCTCGACCCCCCCACGCCCCCCTCCCCACACAATCCTCCGCCTTACTGCGGTCTGCGAGAAGTCCGACTGTCGGATTGTGCTCAATCCAGTCCTTGCTGCGGGCGTGCAAGAGAATATATTCACAATTTAAAACTTTGATAGTTTTGGGAGTATAACGATTAACGAACGTGTGTGGAGACAAATAACGCACCAGTCCGATTCGGTGCCTCTAAGTCATGCAAAAAACCGCTTTCGTTATTCGCCTCTTAAGAACACGTCCAAAAGCCGCGCACGAATTTTTTCCCCGATCTGCGGATGCTAAAGTGTATATAAATACTGTCGAAAATTTAAGCGCATTAACGATCTCTTTTCCCCGCTCTGTTCCGCTTACTGTTAAACATGAAATTGTCGCGTGCATGTAATTTTTGCGAATTTCGAGAATGGACAAAACTCGCAAAAATTACAGGCGCGAAAATAAAGCTGCAGAAGCCATGCACATATACAATGGGCAGTCCTCAAAAACACGGAAATTAAGCGCTGCAAAATTTCTAGGAGACAAAACTGCGAAAATAATATGTTTTTTACAGCCGAAATTTCCTGATTTACGATACGTTGATCCACCCTCCCTCGGCAAATTAAAAACCGGTTTGCGCCCCTGTCTCCGACGTATCTCTGCAGAAATGCGGCATCTAGTTGTGACAAAGCCGCCAGGCGCGCGATGGAGGCCTGCAGAGGGCGCCAGCACTCATCCAATTAATCGTGCGAGTAGCCTCAAGACGTGGCTGTCACTGACGCGGTAGCGTGATGAGTTCCTGACGTGTCACGTGATGACTTTTTGTCGTATCACGTGATGAGTTTTGTCGTATCACGTGATGAGTTTTGTCATGTCACGTGATGAGTTTGGTCGTGTCACGTGCTGAGGTTACACCGCGAGTACATGCGGTGCTATATGTAGATAGAGTGGTGCTGTTGAATTGCGCGATGTTCTTGCATTAGATTAAGCAAGGGTTTGAAAACTTGACCGAAGGCGTTTTATACTAGGGGTTCTCAATTTTTTCTGCTACGGTCAAATGCGCCCCACGGGGGCATCGAGCTTGAAAACGATGAGACATATAGTTCTGCGTGAGATTTGATGTTCTTATTTATTTCTTTTGTTGGGCTTACTTTGTCTGCTCATTTTGATGCGGATAAATGATCCGCAGTTATATTATCTACTACAGGAAGTTGTATGTAGAAACTTGTGATGTGGCACGCGCCGCATTGCCCTATCGCTATCGACACCACTGACTGTTAAACGGCTGATGTCACTGATCACTGTAAACATCATGCCCATTGCCCAACTGCAGCAACTAGCTGCTGCACACACACACGCGCATACATTGTACTTCTGCAGATACACGCAACACTGATTTGACTCTGATGAACGCAGCGTGGCAGCACTACTGCAGCATCTGTCACCCATCATCAATTCTGCTGCAACGGCTATTAAATACAATTTAGAGCAGAAATAAAGGCTGGCACAGTACCCGTTTTTCATGTTTCGCTTGAAATATTGCTACCTCTGTTAAAGCGGTTTTACTTTACAGCTATCGCGAGTAGGTTTGTATTAAGGCATTTAAGCTTTCTGTGGAGCCTCATTTATATTGGCGTCAAAATTATTGAAGTCACATTTTTACTCATGGAAGTGCTGTTTAACAAGGAATTCTATTTGCGTAGTTCAGCTTAATCAATTTGACATTGCGTTGCGGGTTTTCAATTTTTGCATAATATATATTATGGTATACTAATCGCAGTCGGACAACCTCAAAAAATAAGCGAAAAATGTATCAGCAATAGTCGACGTACAGGCGAGTTATAAGTTTGTGAGAATAAATGACGTTGGCTAGCCGTGCGCCTAACTAAGATATTCGTCCCTAACGATTTAAAATTTCGCACCAAAAACTACAAATTAATGGCACGCTTCGCGCAAACTCGCGATGAACACGTCTGCATCCCATTCACATCGGCTTGGAGTGCATAGCGACCGCGGGATTGCATATATGAGGTCGCAAATTAATGGGCGTGTTCTGGCTGGCATTCGCGCGCTGGTATGTGAAGTGAGTACCCAGTACTGAGTACTGAGTACAGGCGAGCGAAGGACTGTACTTGAGGCTGTCGCGAAATAACCGCATTGAACACGCACGCCAGTTTTAATAGGTTTTGAGTGCAGTCGCGGAGTGGAAGAGGAAAGGGGGTGGGGGGGGGGGGGAGGAGGGAGATGGGAGAATAATTATTAAAACGCGTCGCTTTTAGATCTATGGGAGATTGGAAGGGGGGTAAAACTTGAAAATGTGTGACAGGGTTTTTAAAGGAGCTATTTTGACTGCGTAGCAGTAAGCGCAGTAAGCAGTAAGCGCAAAACTATGGGACGCTAATCGAAATTAATGTATATGCCAACAAGTTAGCATAAGTTACAAGTTAACAAGTTAAAAAGTTAACACGCTCTAAGTTAGACGGTGGCAAATGCACGGACTCAATTTCGGTAAATTTCATTTCGTATGAAGAATATTTGAAATCAATGTAAAAGAAGTTTTATGCTAGATCCATAGGACCATTTTCTTGCGCGAAACTATCAGATCGAAATGCTCGAGTTTTCGACGAAAAAACTTTATAATGCTAAATCTGACAAATAAAGTCGGAGACTCTGGATCTTCTATGAGCCGATTTTAAAATTAATTGCTCACGACTAAAGATATGATGGTTAAAGCAATGCCAAATGCTTTATTCCAAATGCTTGGTTGTAAAGATCACACCGAAAAATATAGTTTTATGCTAAATGAACGATGAGTAAATTTTAAAGAAGCCAAAGTTTCAGCAAGCCCTGCGGGTTTCGATGCTATCCACTGAGAGGACGACAGGGGGGTTCTAATCCTTCTAGCGAGGATCGCTTTCACTTCTTCAAAGAACTCCTATCGCCACGTTCGTGTAACCCTATAGGCGTTAATCAGTTATGGCACCGTCAAACTGATTTGTGCCCCGGGCTATAGAGTCAACGGCGACGAAGGAATTTGATGTAAAGGAACTTTTGCTCGCAGGGTTTCATCAGAAAGGGGGTTCGGGAGCAGAAGTAGGCCTAAAAGCAATGTAAACGGCTGGATCAGCTAAAGAGCAATACGGTTATACCCAGATGCTCAATAGAGAGTTACAGTATTTGAATGATCGCAGATCAATGTGTCGCTAAGGACCAGTTGTTCAACTGAGAGTTATTTGAATGATCACAGATTAAAGATATAACTCCAATAATAGCGAGTTGATAAAGTTCTGAAATCTAATTACGCGATCTGATTGGGTCATTTTTGTTAGATGACAATTTAAAGCCAAATATCTCTTGATTGAGCAACTGGTCCTAGTGGGCAACTAGTCGCCGCGAATGAAATGGATCTTGGACTGATGTCCCATTGCGCTGATTGACAGGATGACGTACATGACGCTGTAATGATCTCGGATCCAATTTCAAATCTTAGTTAAAAACTGGATATACGCCTGTTGGTAGGAACGCGAATAACCTATTTGCATTCTAGGCCAAACAGAATTATCCTTAGGCCCTTAGGCCTATACTCTTGCACTGTGATATCCACCGGCACAAGCAATGAAGTTCGAGAAACGCAATTGCGAAATACAGGCCTAGTTCATGATGATGCAATCATTTCTATCGCGGCCACAAGCCAATGAGCCACTGTTGGCACGTATTCCAAATGGAATTGACATCGGCGGAGTCATTGACTCGTAAATGCATTCGGTGGACAACAGAATGTTTAATGACTATGCAGTTGAACAACAAAACTGCTAATACGATTCCATGACTGTGCCCGATGTTATGGCTGCGCATTCCTTTCGGTTTTTCTCTACTAAATGACTCGTATTCGGGATAACTATAATAGACTGTTCCTGAAATGTTATAACGCGCTGACCTCGCTAATGCGTGAAATGCGTGAGTGCTAATCAAAATGGGATCATCCAAATACTAACCTTAGAACATTTTGCCGCTGGTTTGTTATTAAATTAGTCCCATGGCGCTTTTGCCTGATTTCGTTATAGGCCTATTCTCAGACTTTTCTTACTAATACGTTCAGCGCATCTTGCAGAGTCCAACGTTAACGCAATCACCCCTAGTGCGAACCCTCTCCCAGCGTGAGCTAAACGAGTCCATGGTAGACCCTTACAATTATTCTACACGCAGCAGGGGTGGATCATCCAAGTTTGACCGTCGAGGGACGGTGGGGGGGGGGGATTTTCCGGTAGACAACATTTTTGAACTCCATGGCGTGAGTGAGAACGAGGGGTGACCTCGCAAATTATGACGAAAATGTCCACTCAAACTTGCAGCAGGGGAGGAGAAACGGGGACGAGTTAAAACAAACCAGAAACAAATCTTTTAAGAGGTTAAGGCGGGGCCCATGCCTCCCTCCTTCGAGCCTTCAATGACACGCATCGGGAGCAGCATGGCCGTCTGGTTTCTATCAGCTCTTCGATCTGTTTGACCCGCGACCTCGCGACGTGGCGTCGTCTGGCGCGTTATGGTCGCGTACAATGTGCGGCGAGCTATAGCCAGACTGCCAGAATTGAATCTGCGCCATAGAACCCATCTTCTTGGCTCTTGCTAATTTTGCATACCAGCTTGAGGAATTCGTTATTCTTGAAACTTAAATGCGTTTAGATTTTGATTAGAGTTAGGGCAGCGTTAGTGTTAGCGAGTAAGGCTTAGGGCTGCGATGAGGTTAGAGCTGCGTTGGCGTTTGAGTCGGCTTAGGCCTGCTGATTTCAATTTCAAATTTTCTACAGCCGGAATGAAAATCAGCACGAACCAAGATGGATTGGGGCAGATTCAGTTCTCGCGGTCTGGCTCGCTGTGCGCCTCGGAGCCTGCCCTAAGCAAATTAACTCGATCATGCGCCGTGTAAGTCAACGCATCCCTGCGGATCTGGTTTCAGTCTCTGGGAACAGTGTCCTGTTGGATAGGGAGGGAGTCAGGCAGTGGAGGGATGGCGGAAGGAGGAGTAGAGAGGGGTTCGAGCACGCTTCAATTAATGTAGCATTTAATGGCGGATTCTCGGCTTCGACTATACAACACACTACAATTGTTCATTATGAATAAGATTGTTACTTTATTTATGGGGCAGTTGTTTCTATGTGTGAACCAGTCAAGTGATTCGAAGCAAATCCTTGAGTTAATCGTGACTGCCAATTATTGAATGCTAGTGTCTGCGTTTGCGTTAACATGTAACTAAACTACAACGAGGATCTAGGTACACTCTTAGTTTTATGAATTGCTCCAAATGGATTTTTTTTGTCGTTTTACTTACAATCCATTCTTTAATTTAGCCACGGGCCTATTTAAACTTCTTCGTCCAAACTTCTTCTCGGTTACCATTATGAGAATGCACTATATTGAAGTTGCTTCCCCCCCCCCCTCCACCCTCCCGCACCCCTCCGCACAAAAACCATGCTGATCGGGCCCTCAGCGCGACGGCGCAGCCTCGTGCGATGGCTTATACGGCGTATTTTATTGGCCGAAGAAGCTGAAACAATTTATCTGCGCGATGCGCGTCTGCTGGGATATTGTCGTCGTTGTGGACCGCGCCGCTCTCTGTGAATGCAGCTGTCAGGCAGGGAGCGAATGATTGCCGGGACGTGTATGACCAATAGACATCCTCCTACAGACAGAGGCAGATCCAGGGGGGCCATGGAAGTCGTGGCCCCCGCTCTTTTGAATGTTTTATGTCATCCCTATAGGGGTGTATGCAATCGTCTGAAACATCCCACCAGTTAGAAATGCCCCCCAGCTAGAAATGTCCCTTATAATTATTGAAATTGAACTCGCTATCGGAGATAAGTGGATTATTCGACAGATTTTTTCATTTTGCATGCCCCCCCCCCCCCCCGGTTGTAAGTTTGTTTGCAAAATAGATATCAGCTTGGACTTACGTTAAAATTCACCCCCGTCTGCTGCTAGTGAGTTTTTCTAGAGCCGTCTAGGTTCCATGGTGAGCCACAAAATAACCCCTCCCCCGCCACGATCAAGTCTTAGATCCGCCCCTGCTTCCAGTCCCATTATTCCTTTCCTGGGCGTAGCGAGCTATTCCTCTGCATAATGATAGGAATACATCTAGCGTACGTTCTTGTTGGCTGCGTGCAAGATCACATTGCATGATATTGTGAGGAAATGGAACGATGTGATTCCGTTTCGCTTTGCTGTGGGACAAACGATATGGATGTAGCCCGCAATATAGCTTTGTATAAGTAATAGATAATGTCAGTTTTCTTAAGTCGGAGACGCAGAGATTTAAATACAGTAGGCTTGATCTAGGCCGAACGTACGTTGCTAACGTGTACCGTTTAAATGGTATTAAATCTCGTCCGTTTGCATGATAAAACACAATGCATCGTATTTTGGTCGCGTCTCCCTGCGTTCTGCTTTGGCCTACTTAATCTATTGTTCGTTGTCGAAACTTTTGGCGAAATGTTGGCGACATTTTCCGGAAATTTGACTACGCGTAATGATTTCAAATTTGAGGGCCTATTTCAAATTTCAGGCCTATTTCAAATTTGAAATAGGCCTGTTGAGAGTTATGATGTATAAGACAGCATATTGTCATCGCCTTAGACTGAAATCGCACTTAGCACTGGGCCTACATGTATCTCGACCCTGCGCCACTCTACGACCCTGCAGTCGCCCTAGGCCTATTCGAAACAAATTATAATTGTGACTTTCTCCGCTCGGTATCTAGCATTTTCAATGCTAGCAGCATTGTTAACACGCAATACTTATCGTGACCTGTGGCAATCTGTGACAAATTGAAACAGTTCATCGAAAAGCTTTGAAATGCGAGAACACGTTATCGCTCTCATCATTCGCCGGACGACCGAGAGACTGGTCGGGGCGCGAACGTGATGTTCTCCGATGACCCCGATGCACTCGGTTATTGTGTTTGTAAACATGCTGTAGCCGGGAGGCATGCTCCGATATGGAGATCGTCGTCTCTCGGGGGGAAGAGATATACGCGTATACGAGGGGACAGCGACGGGCTTACTGCTGGCAGTGTGCAGCTTATCGGTGGCAATAAGGGTTTACGCATGTCTCGTGCAATCAACATGGAAGCTATGAAATAATGTCAACCGGTGTGTCCGGTAACGCGTACTCACGACAGTGCTGTCACACGACATAGGCTGTATGCTCGTGTATGATATAGGCTTAGAGTCATTTTAAAAAGCAACGTTCGTCGGATAGGCTTTGTACAGTGACCATACACTTGTATGTGCGAGTTTGAACACAATTTACAGCGTTTCGAGTGTGGTATTATCCAACTGATAATATCTCGCCAAATAATCTATATCGAATGTATCTGTACGAGCGTGTATTCTAATTTTAATCTTCTTAGAGGTGCAATGAAAGTAGTCATTTGGGATTTACGCTGTGGACAGTGATGACAGTGCAGAGTGTGTCGGCCTACCTAATAAAGGCAGTAGCGAAAAGCTGTAGCGCTATATAGAGGCCCATTATCGAAACGTGATACTTTTACAGTTTAAAAGCCTGATCTCATAAACTATTAGGCTCATGTTACAAAAAGCACGGTGGATCAGGCCAAACGGTCCGTTCCGCACATTCCGAGCCTGGCCACGTTGCCAGTCATTTTCATCAGTTTGCTTTGGCTTATCTCTTTTGATATCCGACGTGACGCTTCGGTCAATCCTTAATCTTCGCGTTTCATATATTTGAAATGAGAAACTAAGTCTGTAATAGTTTCACTTTTTTGTTATGGTGAATAGAGTTTCAATATAGTCCATTAAATTTATTCGCGGTACATTAAAAACATTTCGGGTCAATGTGTATAGCCATGCACTTGTTTGTGCTTCTGTTTTCTAGTGTCGAATGTCATTGAAGTTGAGTCATATTTGTGACCTAATACAATGTAATAGAGCCGCTCCTATAATTATTTTCGATCCGTTGGACTTGTGTAGAATGTAGAAGAAGTAGATTAGAACTGTGTAGCGTACAATGTAGATTAGTTCGCTTTTCTGTTACAGCGCGTGGGTTTAGCGAGGCTTGCGGGTTTAAACCTCACGCGCGCCAAATAATGCGGACGGTGCTGGAATAAAACTGTGCGCGAACGCTGTCCCAGTCGACCATGACTGCGTGTATGAGTAGTGTATGGATGCTTAGAATTAAAGAAGATGAAAAAGTGTAGGCCTATACAATGCAAAATGGCCTCTATATTGTACATAGGCGGCACTATGCGGACACACGTGTTGTAATAATTAATATGCTAAGTCAGTCAAGAGATCGCGAGCGGGGAGGGGAGGGGAGGTGCTGCGGAGTGCGATGACAGAAACGGTTGCCTTCCAAATTGAATTTTAGGATCATGGTTTTGACAAAGAAATTAGTGAGTTCAGCCAATTTAACTGTAAGATAGGCTTGTTAGTGTTTGTTAGTACGACGCTCAATTGTGCCGCGTACACGTACGTGTGATGAGCGTCTTCGCACTCTCTACAAGTTAAACCATATTGCAGTCCAAGTGCTTGCGACAATGGTTATTTAAATCCTTTTTGTTCTTCAGCACTCCTTTCTAAATTCCGCTTCCGTCACTCTACTACATTGTACCCTTCCCGTCCCTTCTTTCTTCTAGGCCTACGCCCCTCTCTTCTCTCCCCGCACGCACTCTCTGCTACTGCAACATTGACTACACAAAATGCAAGTGAATAGCCTATCGAGCGGCCAGCGTTATGCGCACGGAAGCCTGCAGCCAGCGTGCAGCGGTGAGCGAGAGGACCGTGCATGCAGTGCGCACACAATGAAAGCTATCGACGGAACAGTGAACGTTGAGCTTTGGATAGGGACGATGATCGATGAGAAGGGGTCTCCTGTGATCGCGAGCTCGCTCCGTGGGGATCGGCGACTTGAACAGGGGGCGCTAAAAGAGTTTTCAAACTGAGGACGGGGGAGATTTCATGCCAAATATCTCACAACGCGCGGGAGGGGGGGGGGAGTTGTGTCGGTCAGTTTTTTGCGTATGCATCAGGAAACCAGTGAGTCGTAGAACTTTCTTCTTATGATAGAGAGAATGAATCTAAGAGCATTCCATTCGTTGTGCTCGAAAGTATTGTGAGATAGTGCGCATATCGATCGTCTCCTCTTCCTCATTCCAGTCCTCATGCGACTTTCCTGCTGCTGCTCGGCTATCCCCCCCCCTCCCTTTGTTCGGTGCTTCCAGCGTTGTTATGGCTCCATTCAAAGCGCAGACCACTTGGGCTGTTATAGGTAAGTCGCTTGAGAATATTCATGCGAAGGATCTTTAAGCGAAATATGAGGACAACGATCGCGACGTGCGCGATCGTTCTAAAACACGCTTCTACCTGTGTAGTAGTTGCTTGTTGTACAGCACACCACACATAGGCCTATTGAGTAAAGGGCGTCTAAGCTCTTACGCTTCTACATGTTCGTGACAATGGAACTGTGACGTCTCTTCAATTCATTGCTGCCATGAAGCAACAATAATTATTTATTAAAGTGAAAACTCATCGTGATAGCGGGCGATTTACCCGAAAGCGCAGTGTGTCACAGTCTACATGAAGTTGCACAGTGGCTAGCCTATGTATTCGAGATTTACTCGATTTCTAACTCAATATTTTATTAAAAAACACTCTTTTAAATCTCGCAATAACCCCTTAAAGGGATGGGCTGTTAGACCAATTTATATATATTAAATTTTAAAAAGACTCTTTAAAATCTTCCAATACCCCCTTCTGGAGCGATGGGCAGTAGGCTCGGCTGATTTCTGATTGTCATTTAATGTTTAAAACTGCGTTATTAAAATACTCCGAATCTACAATGAGCTTGAAATATACAGCTCGCTTGACAATTTTCAGTAGCCTATTAAAACACATAAACTGCTAAGTTATTACTATGGACAGGTCGCAATTATTCAAACGCAGGTATTCAAGAGCATAGGTCTCCATTATCGCACCCAATCCCATCAATTACCACAATTGCACCCACGACGTCAGACTGCAGACGGTGAGGTTGAAAAACATGAATCTAGCTTTTGAAAAGCTTGCGTCTAATAAGCTTGCTTTTAAAACTCAGGTATTTCAAAAACATCGTGTGACAGCTAGAAGGCAGATCTTTTGTGAAGGCGATATGACCGGTTCAATTATCGACGTGCCAAACGCTAGTGTTTCTTATTCAAGCAGCCTATCTGAAATGCGCCGTGTAAACAAGCTTTGAAATGCTAGTCTTTGAAATCTAAGCGTTTGAAACAGCAGTATTTCAAAACATAGCTGAGCGACTATACGGGCCGTCTATTTTCAGTCTGCGCTCTCCTCAGAGCGAAGGACGCGTTGTTTGGTAATGGTTCATTTCGCGATGCGACGCTGAAGCCAGGCGATGTCGTCACTACTGCGGTAATGGCTCCTACCTCTCTGTCTGTCAGCCCGCCTCGACATGATGGTACGGTACCCCCTCTTCCGTCAACCCTGTCTCGACATGATGCACCCTTTCCGTTAACCCTACCCCGACACGATACCTCCCCCCCTTCCTTCCCGTCAGCTCTGTCTCCACATGATACCCCCACCCACCCTTCCTTCCCGTCAGCTCTGTCTCGACATGATGGCCCCCTTCTCGTTAACCCTGCATGGCTCGACACGATGAACCCCCTTCCCGTCACCCCTGTCTCAACATGCCTTCAAAACGTGTCCAGAGCCGACGGTGTCACCGCAACTCTACGACACTAGAGTACTTCACGGATAGGCTATCTATAGGCTATCTATAGGCTATCTATAGGCTATCTATAGGCTATCTATAGGCTATCTATAGGCTATCT
>JAQIWG010000629.1:0-31179 GCA_034695025.1 Chamaedrilus cognettii
ATGCAGAAATACATGCAGAAATACATGCAGAAATACATGCAGAAATACATGCAGAAATACATGCAGAAATACATGCATCAAACGGCATAGGCATTTAGTGACAAGGGCCGCTAATGAGGGAATGCTTTCCCTGTGACAGCCATTGACAAAGCTATGCTACTTATGCAAATGACTGTGTAACTGCCCCTATTATGACACAAATTGTATGGCAAGGCCTCAGATTTCACAAATAGCACAAAAATAATAAATGTTACTTAAATACCATATAGCAAGCAGAAGTATAGCTTCAAAAGCAACTTATTAAACATGCCATTAGCAGTGATAATATAGTCGTTGGCTGGAAATTTTATATTAAATTTACTTAAGATTTTATTTTCCAGGTGACGGGTCTCAACCACAAGATGTTCCGCGCGCACCTCGAGAGCTCCCTCAGCAACGGCGTGCCCCTGCTCGTGGAGGACGTGGGCGTCGACCTTGACCCTGCCCTCGACAACCTGCTCGAGAAGAACTTCATCAAGTCGGGCAGCTCCTTCAAGGTGAAGATCGGAGAGAAGGAGGTCGACGTCATGCACGGATTCAGGTCGGCGTGGGAGGATTGCGATTGGTTGATTGGATGAGGGTCAAGTCAGAGGGTTGATAGAGGGAATAATTTCATCAGGCTGTGGAATTCGTGTTTTTTTAGAATGCGTGTGAATGATTTAAACTAGTGTTGCTATTATTTCCAAGAATGATAAATTTACAAAAGATATATATCAGTATTATATACAATCCACATCATCTAAAATAGAATTTAAATCATCTAACTTGTTAAACCCTCAGATGTTAACATCCTAATGATTGATTGCATTAATCAAGTGATGGAATTTAAACACCTGCTACTAGTGTTATAATTTAAACTGTGGCGGGTATATCGTTGGCGTAGGGGGGAATGTGCGCATTGGGGGAGGGGTAGTTTGATACTAAATTAAATTAATTAATCAATATTTAATGATGGTTCACCACTCACACTGTAGGTTACACCACGACGAAGCTCAATATCAATCAAATCAGCATAAAATCAAAATATAAATCAACATCAATACATCAAATTATCAGTCGACATTTGACAATCGTTCGCTTTGCAGGTTGTACATCACGACGAAGCTCGCCAACCCGGCGTACACGCCGGAGATCAGCGCCAAGACGTCGATCATCGACTTCACTGTCACGATGAAGGGCCTCGAGGACCAGCTGCTTGGACTCGTCATCCTCACGGAGAAAAAGGTTAAAGTTTTTTTGTTTTTTTTTCGATTTAAGTAAGGATGGCTTTTGATTTGGTTTTGAGAGTTTAGGGATCGTGTGTAGTAACGAGGACTATATTGCAGTCCGGTTCTGTGTGTGGAACCACTCCCCCTTCTTTTGTGGCCCTTTATGACTCGCTCGGGGAGCTCTGGCCTGCAAGTTAATTCTTTGTTCCCAGACTTGCAGAAGGTTAAAAAAAAGTATGTTAAACTCGGACATTAATTGGCTGAGGAAAATTTACTAGCGGTGGTGATTATCGATATCACGGGCCCAATTCGGGCCCGTGATATCGAGCCCAGATTCCCCCAGCCCTCCGTCAGGGACTGGTCAGCCATTGTTGCCAGGTGGGAAGCAGAGCCGCTGCTCCCGCCGGGTTCGTCCACAGATCCCCTGGTGTAAGGCTTGTGTTTATGCATGTGCAGTTAAAGAGGCATGCAGTTGTGTGTTCTTGTGTCTTGCTAAGATACCATAGAGGTGTTGAGTGAGTATGAGAGTGTATCTTGTGTTTAGTTGCGATCGTTATGGTTAGGTATTACTGTATTCGTGATGTAAGTATCCTTATGACCCTCTGTCTGTCTGGCGCCGGACAGGAACTGGAAGCAGAGCGCACGAAGCTGCTGATTGAAGTGACGGGGAATAAGCGCAAGATGCAGGAGTTGGAGGACAACCTGCTTTACCATCTCACGTCCACCAAGGGCTCCCTCGTGGACGACGAGTCGCTCATCGAGGCCCTCACCATCACCAAGGAGACGGCCCTCCACGTCAACGAGAAGCTGTCTGTGGCAGCCGAGACCGAGATCAGGATCAACAGCGCGCGCGAGGAGTTTAGGCCGGGTCAGGGGTTAAACTGTAGGATGATGAATTCAGGCCAATGGCCTGTTTCTCAGAGTTTCCCTAACTTTAAGCCTAAACTTAATTGTAAAAATGCATTGAAAAAAATTAAATCCAACCGCCGACCGCCATGACGACATCATTTAGTTTATTGAGCTTGGCGTCGTGGCGGTTTGTATTCTAAACGCTAAAATTTGCTTAAGATTTTCTTAAGAACTTCTTATGACTAAAATTTGTATAAGATATTTTGAGAAACAGTCCCCAGATCAGAGTTTAAACTGTATAATGATGAATTCAGGCCAGGTCAGGGTTTAAACCATGGGATGATGAATTTAGGCCGGGTCAGGGTTTAAACCATGGGATGATGAATTCAGGCCGGGTCAGAGTTTCAACCATAACACGATGAATTCAGACAACGAGAGAGTTAATTTGTAATTGGAGAAAATAAGATCAGATAATTTTACATTTGGGACGTTTCTTTGCTGATATTATTAAAATAGCATATGAAAATATTGCTTGAGTAGCTTGATGTGTCCAGTGGCCGCGCGAGGTTCTGTCCTCTACTTTTTGATCGTCAAGATGGGCATGGTGAACGACATGTACCAGTCCTCGCTGCGCCAGTTTCTTCAGCTCTTCGACGCAAGCATGACCGGATCGGCCAAGTCTCCCTTTAACGCAAAGCGCATCACCAACATCATCGAGTACCTCGTCTTCGTTTTTTCTTCTCGTTTTCATAGGCTACTTTTGGAGCGCCGTGACATGACCGACGTCATTTCTAGTGCGCTGTCGACTCCTCAACATTTTTGAGGCGCGGTTTCTGCTTCATTTAATTCGTGAATTCATTTACAGGCGTGAGGCGCCTGTATGGCAGCTGGATCTACCATAACACCCACGTAAGCATTCCCAATCCAGCTGACTGTGGATCTGATTCGCCAGGTCCCAGGACTGGTGAGCTGTGACGGGCACTCAAGCTGACGTGTCTATGGTGCAGTTTTGGGTCTTAGCCAACCTAGGCCAGAAGCTTTGACAAACAGCAACCAATCAGAAATTGCGATTCAACAGTAACGACGCTCCGTTGGCATGGACGCTGTAGGCCATTGGAGCCAACCTCAAAATATTTGTTCTAAAAATTAGAAAAATATTGCTGTCTGTCAAACAGTTGGCTACTAAATTCAGGGTGACTCGATTTGCAGCCATCTGTCGATAATTATATTTGATCCTGTATTGATGCAGGTATCTGACGTATCTGACGCACGCGTACACGCTGCGGGGGCTGTATGAGGTGGACAAGCTGCTGTTTACGCTGCTGCTCACGCTGCAGATTCAGATGCACGCCAACCTCGTGCTGCAGGAAGAGTTCCACTGCTTCATCAAAGGTCGGGCCAGCGGATTTTGCAACAATTTGACTTCGTTGCAAAATATGAATTACGGACACATGCGCACGTTTTGTGGCCGCTTTCCCGACTTATTCAGGGGTTAGCCAATGCAGCCATGGACAGTTGGACACCGACCCTTTATTTTTTCCTATCCAAAGCATCCTCACGTGTAAAACTGGCAGCTTTCATATCCTTGTCTCAAGTCTTTCCACGTTGTTTCCAGTCTTTTGTAGACATCTTTTTCCATCTACATGTACACACTCCATACATTTCCACACTCATTCATTTGATTCTTTCCTCAAAGCATGCCCCAGCCATCTCGGTCGGTTTTTGTTCTTGCCATCGCGTCACTGCCTACAAATAAGATAATATTAAAAAATGAGTTTCTTATAATATATAGACAAAAAATTTAGTTGCCATTTCCCGATCTACAGTAAACCTTCCATGTTAAGTTTTCCATGAGTTTCTCGCGCCAGTCAAAGCAGTAGATTCTTTACGGTAAGTTTTTCATGACAGTTGTAACTGTAGATCCTTAGTGATAGGTTGTTGATGACTCTGGCCTGCAGGTGGCGCCGCTGTGGACCTGAGTGCCGTGCAGTCCAAGCCGAGCTGGATCTCCGACATGACCTGGCTCAACCTCATCGAACTCAGCAAGCTCGGCCCCTTCCAGCAGATGATCACACAGGTCGCCCGCAACGAGAAGGTCTGACCGTCAATCTCAAACCAGTTTCTATTGAATTGTTTTTGAAATTATATTTAGTACGTACAAGTGCATTCTAGAATATCTTTACGCTCAAGATAAGGGTTCTATCGGTATCGGTAGTCTGCAGTGATCCCACATATATTGGCTTGTGCTGCCACTGGATCACCTGTATTGCTAGTAGTTTGACAATGCATAATGTGAAACGATGATTGCTAAAGAACTAAGGCAAAAGAAAATAGTAATCGATGTCAAATACGTTATCAGTCAACTGAAAATACAATTCTGAAAATGTTACCTCGGCGATATCGAACCCTCAGTGTTCACATTGTCTTCAGCGCACGCCAAGAAAACTTTTAATTCTCACAACATTTAATTCTCAAACTCACAATTCACGAAATCTTTCGCTATATGTGTTTTTGTGCACATCAGAGCCCTCAGTAAAGGAGGACAACGTGCAGCTGATGATTCTATTGGAGTTAGTGTTTGTTAGTGAATAGACTGCACATAAGAGATCGTCCATAAAATACGTTACGCTGTGTAGCAAGTTTTTGATCCCTCCCCACCCCGCTTGTCACACATTGTCAAACAATCCTGGACTCCCCAAAAATGTACGTTACACTTGCCGTTGCCCTCCCATCATCATCATCATTTACGTTTTACCTCCACTTTTCCGTGTCAACACAGGTTGGACGTTTTCCACAATGAGACTCCCCCGCAACTCCGGATTCTTTGCCATCTCTCTATTCATACCTCACTCCTTCATATCGCTCTCTATTGCCTTCCTTTATGTCTTCTTCTCCTCCCTTTCGCAAGTCCAAACTACCTCAGTCTTCTCTTTCTTTCCATGTCCATTTTACAAACATAGTAGCCTTTTTCACAAATCTTTGCTTCAACACTTGTTCTTCAAATTATCATGGGCATAAAAATTTATTCGTATGAAATATTGCTATCATATCAAATTTATCACGGGTATAAACTACACAAGCATTTCCATTTGCGCGCCAGGAGTGGCGGGAGTGGTTCGACAGCGAGATCCCTGAGGAGGCGCCCATCCCGGATGGGTACAGCAACGCGCTCAACACGTTCCACAAGCTGCTTCTCATCAGGTGCTGGTGTCCAGACCGCACCATTCCCATGGCGAAGATCTACATCATGGAGACCATGGGCAAGCAGGTCGGATCTTCGGTTATTATCTGAGAGCAACTAAGGGTAGATAACGCTTTTTTTTTTACTTTCTTCTCGAGCGTGACATGCTGCACATTTGTTACAATAATGACCCTGGGTTACAATCAGAGGGTAGTACAGGTTAAATTACTGTTGCAGGTGTTTAACTCACAGAGACAAGGTTGGGTCTTTAGCCCAGCGACACCAGCTATCGCCTTGAAGATATTGTTGATCCAATGCCATATGTAGCCTTTCATGGCGCAGTATGGACGCCATGTGTGTTGTGGCGCAGTATGGTGAGGGTGTAGTCCTGGATATGGACGCCATGTGTAAAAATGGCATATATGGCGCAGTATAGTGTGTATATGGTGCAGTATGGCACATAATGGCACTGTATGGTGTACATGGCACAGTATGGCGCAGTATGGTGCAGTATGGTGTAAATGGCGCAGTATGGCGAGGGAGTGGTGCTGGACATGGACGCCATGTGGGCGGAGAGCGACAGCAGGACTCCCATGATCTGCTTCCTCTCCATGGGATCAGATCCGTCAGAAAACATCGAGCGACTCGCTAAATCTAAAGGAATCCGTAAGCATTCGACGTTGATCAGGGCCTTATGGATCACAATGTGGAAAAAACAGAAAGTAGGTAACTTTGCGGTGCTCAACCCTTGGAGCCATATCGATGGGTCACATTTGTGATGAATTTCAAGTAATAGATGTGATAGAAAAAAAAAGAAGGTACTTTGCGATGCTCAACCCTCGGAGCGATATCGATGGGTCACAATTATGATGAAGCTAAAGTAATCAATGTGAAAGAAAAAGAAGATGATTTTACGTTGCTCAGCCCTCGATGTCATATTGATGGGTTAGGTTATTCGATGTCATTATTATAAGGCAAAATTATATTATTATTTTACTGTCATTATTATTGTATCGACGGGCCACAATAATGTTCAAGTTAAAGTGATATATGTGAAAGAAAAAGAAAGAGAAGAAGAAGTTTACTTGACGCTGCTTAGCCCTCGGCGCGATTTCGATGGGCCAGGGTCAGGAGGTGCACGCGCGGCGCCTGCTTAGTCAGTCGATGGCGGAAGGGACGTGGGTGCTCCTGCACAACTGTCACCTTGGGCTCGACTACCTCGACGAGCTGCTCGAGTCTATCACGGGCACGTCGGCGCATGGGGACTCCTTTAGACTCTGGATCACCACTGAGGCAGGACGCACTTGGACGACTGCGGTCTCCTTTCCAAGATGCATATTTTGCATGCAATTTTGCATGAAACCATGTTAAGAAAATTACAATGTAAGATGACCTTAACTGGATTTCATGCAAGCCGTGCATGCAACCCAGTTATGGAATAATCTGTGCATGAAACCCAGTTAAGGAAAAAGCCGTGCATCAAACGCAGTTAAGGAACAAGCCATGCATGAAACCCAGTTAACGAAATCGTTGTCATGACAACGGTCGTCCGTCAGCCTTAACACGGCTGCATGCAAAATTGCATGCAAAATATGCATGGTTGAAAGTGACCCTTCTTCTGCAACTGCAATTTCACTACTGCATTGCAACCTATGGATGATTATTTGCAGGGCTGGCGAACTTGAACCACCTTTGCCAAGGATTCATGCAGTGACTCTAAATCGTTGCCTCGGCCGGGATTCGTAGCGA
This sequence comes from Chamaedrilus cognettii, assembly GCA_034695025.1. Taxonomy (NCBI): domain Eukaryota; kingdom Metazoa; phylum Annelida; class Clitellata; order Enchytraeida; family Enchytraeidae; genus Chamaedrilus; species Chamaedrilus cognettii. Next base: position 7,027 of record JAQIWG010000629.1, read on the forward strand.
CGCACTGTCGAATCTGTAATTCGAGCTCCGCTACTTGGATGGCTTGGCCAAAACGCTTTGTGTTGACGCTTCGACCACGGCCACGCTTATCTAATTTGCTTACGAATACTTACACAGGTCCCCTATGACGTCTTTTGAAGCCATAATGGACTTTAAGCCTAATAATATTAATTAAATTTTTATTATGCTTTATATTTTTAGATATATTTATTTATTTCTATATTTTTCTGTTATTTTATTTTATTGCTTATACACGCTGCCGCGTAAACTCTGGACCTACGTCATTAACATAGCCGTAGTGGATTTAGTGTCGGTTTAATCCCCGCCTCAGTCTCAAGGCCTCTCGGCTCCCGATACTCCTCGTGGGGTCAGGGCGCGTGAGGGCGCGTGTCCCTGGCTGGAGGCGTCCACCCCGTGCCAGCGTGAAAAATGCATGAAAAGTCTTTTAGATTAAGTTTCAGAAAAATTTACGAGATTCATCGAGTTTCAAATATTTACTAATTACTGCAATTTCTTTTTTTCTTTTTTTCCATTCACCGCTGCACACTGGGGTAAAAAGAGAATCGGCCTGCAGCACAGAGTTCCCCGCTCGAGTCGTATTAAGACTACGACAGGAGGGGGGTAGTTCTTTGGACAGTTAACGTTTGTTTGCTACGTGCGGTTCTCAAATGGTTAAGCCTTAAAATTTTCCTGTCATGCTCTTAGTAGCCAATACACAAATAGCAGACGAAACCAACTAAGGAAAATTGATTGCATTCTCTTATATGATTTAAGTATCAAATTTCCCCTGCAGGTCCATCCCAAGTTCCCCATCAACCTACTCCACGCGTCGATCAAGTTCACGGCGGAGCCTCCGCAAGGGGTCAAGTCGGGCCTGCGGCGCACATACGGGCTGATCACCCAGGATCAGCTGGACGTGATGACCACCCCCCAGTGGAAGCCCCTCCTCTACACCGTCGCCTTCCTACACACCACGGTCCAGGCGAGAAATAATGCGTATATTTTAAATTTACTGTCTTCTGAAATGTAGTAGCAGAAATGGAAAGAGAGGACTGGGAGGGCCACGTATTGGGATGATAGACGGCCTGCTCGAGAAGGAATCGTATGCAGAGATGAAAGAAGGGCCGAGGATCGGCTCGGGTGGAAGATTTGGACACCAACGACCTGCCATTTAGTAGAATACAGTAGAGTTAAAGAAACTAAGCCTGAAAACATTCAAGGTACCTTTAAACTTTACTAGCAAACATCCTGACAAAGCTATTTCAGTTAAATTATCTTATAGAAACTACAAGCAAGTCTGTCAATTAAAGTTTGTGTTAACAAAAAATAGGAACAAAAAACTGGCTTTTACCGTTCTAGTGCAGGCTGTTTCAGATTATACAGATTGCATATCACAGGAGCAGCTAGCGAATTACTTCATATTTTAATACGTCATTTAATTGCGCATTGCACTATCATGTACACATGGCGCTATGTGCAAAAGGACCAAAAATTCATTTAATACTGCTACTAAACCTTCAATTTTCTCTAAATTTGTTCTATCATTGACCACAGGTACATTGTGTTTTCTGCTGTTGCAGGAGAGACGAAAGTTTGGTCCGATTGGCTGGAACATCCCCTACGAGTTCAACCAGGCTGACTTCACGACTACCATCCAGTTCATTCAGAACCACCTCGACGACATCGATCCTAAGAAGGTCCTTTTGGCAATCCTCTTTACCCATCCATCCAGTCAATCTTTGTAGTGAGACTGCTGAGCGTGCTTGAAAGTTTTATGTGTTAAAATATGACTAGGCATATGCTTGAAAGTTGTACTTGTTTTTTCTCATCGTTGTTACTTCAAGAAGCAGCAGTTGTGGGCTACTTGTGTGTAATGTGCATACAAGTAGCCGGTAAAAATGTGTTCCATGCACCTGCTCAATATTTGTCATGCAATGGTTTAAAAGAATTGAGTTCTTAGTGTGAAGATGGTGCATTGCTGCATACCCCAGCAAGTCGGGGAACAAAAAATAGACTTGCAGCCCAGAGCTCCCCGGACGAGTCGTTAAAGGCGACTAAGAAGGGGGAGCGGTTCTGTGACGGCCCTCTTACACAGAGTCGGACTGTAATAATCTTCGTTACTCACACACGGTTCTTTAATTTGTTACAAGAAAAAGAAGAAAGAGAAGAAGTGGCTGTGGTGCGCAGGGTGTGTCGTGGACGACGGTGTGCTACATGATTGGCGAGGTGCAGTACGGCAGCAGGGTGACGGACGACTACGACAAGCGTCTGCTCAACACCTACGCCAAGGTCTGGTTCGGAGAGATGATGTTCAACGACAACTTTCAGTTCTATAACGGTCGGTCAAAGCAGAGCCTTTTTGTGTGAAAAGTATAATATTGCATGCTGGTGTCGTTGTTATATGAAGGGTTGGACGCAAATTATAAATCTGTATTTGTGATGTTGTCAACAAATATCTATATCAATCACGTGCACAACTCTTATTTATTCAATGACTGTCCATATTACAAGGCAAGCAGAATCATATATTCAATATATCCATACCACTCTTCAATCATTATTATATGATATGTTGCGTAATGATTGTGTTCTTCTTCTTTTGGTCCGTCCGTCAGCTCTGTGAGTGACAACGGGGCCGAGTGAGCTCTCTCCAAGCAACTCTGTCGGACATCACCATTGTTGCATTGTTCTTTGACATGCCATTTTGTACTAGGTCCTCCGCTATTTTGTCGATCCATCTGCGTCATGGTCTCCCTTGGCTTCTTGCACCATGTACTTCGGTGTGCAGAGCTAATTATGGCAGAGCTAGTAGGGTACATAATGATTGTGCGCATTCTTATATTGTACAAAGTTGACAACGCCTAGTTTCAATTCTGTCTATGTTTGGTTGTTAGTTGACACCATGCGCGATGCGGTTAAACAAGATGTAATAGAAGTAACTACTTGCAATGGATGTAGGCCAATAATTTTGTGTTTCATATTAGAATTAGTGATCACCGATCGTATTATAATTATTTACTTCGTCATGCATTTAGGGTACAAAATACCGAAGTGCAAGACGATTGAAGAGTACAAGGGAGTCATCGATAGTCTGCCGAACATTGACTCCCCGGAAACGTTTGGACTTCATCCCAACGCAGACATTGCGTGAGTCTTCATTGGGCACTGAAACGGACTCTAAACTCTTAGTTACGATAGTGGAATGATACCAAATTTTGTCATACTGATGGCTAACAACAATTTGTTGACATCCAAGAGATGTTTCGTGTTGTGGTTTGCATTTTAATAGAAGTGGAAAGTTTGACCCAACTTCCTGATACCCCAAGATCAAGGCAATATGAAAAGAAAGTTTTTTTGTTCTATATGTTGCATACAATGTAGAACGTGAAAAATATCGTTCTAATTGTAGTTTTAGAGGTTCTAATTGTAGAGGTCAAAATAAAAACCTCCATCGGCACCCCCCCCCCCCCCGCTCGTGTCGTGAGTGCTGCCCGAGAGGGAAAATCTTTATCAGCACTTCCCCTGCTTGCAACTTCTCTAGGTGTGCTGCTTTTTACTCTCTTTACGTTTTAATGTTACTCTTTACACTCTTTTTACATACAATGTGCAGTTGTCAATTTTTGGAAAGTACGCCATGTAGGCCCTATAACACGATTAACTTTTGTTCGCAGTTACCAGACGAACACGGCTAACCACATGCTCGAGTCGATCGTGAGCATTCAGCCGAAGGACTCGAGCGCGGAGGGGGGTGAATCTAGGGAGAGCGTCATTTACAAGCTCGCGGACGACATGCTCGCCAAGCTGCCCGTCGATTATATCTCACACGAAGTAAGCTACTTAGTTTCTGAACTTATTTGTTTATTCTCTTTACCTCTGATGTGCAAAAATACATATGACCTTCTTCACAAGATGGGTCTGACTAGTTCTGTTTATGTCCCGCTCATACAAGTGCGACAGTACCTACACAAGATGGATCTGGCTAGTTTGTTCTACACGTGTCTAGGTACGCGTGTACTTGCACAAGATGGGTCTGTTAGTAGTTCCCTATAATCCTACACTCATGTCTACGTGCGAGAGTACCGGTACCAGATGGGCCCGGCTAGTTCCCTATATATACTGTATATCTTGTGCGTCTAGGTACGCGAGTACTTGCACAAGATGGGTCTGGCGCAGCCGCTGACAATCTTCCTGCGTCAGGAGATAGATCGCATGCAGCGCGTCATCCAGACCGTGCGATCGACGCTCGAGGACCTCAAGCTCGCCATCGACGGGACCATCATCATGTCAGAGAACCTGCGCGACGCCCTCGACTGCATGTACGACGCACGCATCCCCTCGACGTGGAAACGGGTGGGTAACGCTGCAGTCTGCCGGTGTGATTGATCATTTAAAACAAGAATCTTGTTTCTGAGAAGCTTCCAGAGCAGCGGGGCGCAGTCGTGTGGTGGTTAAGGCATCGGACTTTGAGTCCAGAGGACCAGGGTTCAAGTCCCCGCTCCAACAACTATGAAACCATGTGTTACAGGCCCTTCAGCAAGGCTGTTAACTACACAAGTGTTGCTGGCTGCTAACCCCGCGCCAGATAATTATTTATTTTGTTAGCGTCAGGAAGGGTATCGGACCATAAAATGCCAGGTCCAACAGTCTTCATCAGGGCGCATATGACTGAATCTGTGTGAAAACATGACCATTAACAGATTAGATGACAAAAAGGCGGATAATTTGTTTTATAGTGATAATAATCACCGCTTTTGACGTACAATTGTAAGCTTTACAGGCAGGCTTGTAACGCCATATCCATGCTGACACAGATGAGACGTTTAAATCGGAGTTGGTTTTTTGTGGCCGGATGCCCTTCCCTTCGCCAACCAGAATGGCAAATTATCCTGGACTATGACTATCAACTGGCGACACTTGTGTGGTTTAAATTTCACAATCAACTAACTGGTCACAATTTTTGCTCAGATTTCCTGGGAGTCGGCGACCCTCGGGTTCTGGTACACGGACCTGCTCGAGCGCAACGCCCAGTTCCATGGCTGGCTCTACGACACGCGCCCCAAGGTCTTCTGGATCACGGGCTTCTTCAACCCGCAGGCAGGCATTTACGCAGGATTGTCAAAGTGGGTGGTATAAAAAATTTGAGGGGGAGTGGTGTACTGAAATGAAAATTTTATCTGGGCCCCTCGAAGTCCAGCTGAACTGAAAAGTCTAACTGAAGTCTAACAAAAGTCTAACTTCAAAGTCTTAACTGAACTTTTTTCAAGTCATTCTTGTTAGTCCTTATTCATTTCTACGGCAATTATTCTTAGCTACTCTTTGTACGCCATTTTTTGCTCAACATCCCCCCTACATCTCCAGCGGGGATGTTGTTCCAGCTCTGATTTTTGTAGGGGGTACCGCAAAACTTGGGGGGTGCAGGATAAATGTCCTGTCTGCAGCAGGGGCGGTTCCAAGAATTTTTGATGGTGGGGGATGATCACGGTTTTCCCTCCCGCCGGACTGAACTTGCGACCGGGGGAGGGGGGGGTGCTGCCAGAACATTGAGATCCAAAAATGCTATTCTGCTATTCTTGTGGAAAATAAAAATTACCGGTAAGGGGTGAGATGCAAAAATCTTGGTGGGCGGGATAAGACACTTTTTGCCTTATTTGCACTCATTTTCCTTACTTTTCCGAATTTTAATGTGAAGAAAGCAGCTTTTTATACTGGTGAGGAGGGGGACAGTAACGACGGGAGGGGGGGAGAGGGGGGGGGACAATTTGCCCCGGGCGCCGGTCTGGGGGGCGCCTCGGGGGCTTGAGAAAGAAATATGAACCATTCACAAATATTCCCAATGAAATTGTTAAATTTGACATTGAAGGCTGTAACTTTCGGACTATGATGATATGGCGCCATTTGGTTTGTAAATGCGAATCCCCTCCACGGGAGGAAAACATGTCAGTCAGGACCCCCCCACTTGCGAGTATTTTCAGTTTTCAGGGGAGGATCTTGGGAGGGGGCGCTCTTAAGCCTATCTCTTGCCCCCGGGCGCCGCTACACCTCGCGCCGCCACTAGAGAGGGATACATCCCTCTTTATCCCCCCCCTGTCTGCAGGGGTTCCTGACTGCGATGCGGCAGGAGATCACGAGGGTGCACAAGGGCTGGGCGCTCGACAACGTCATGCTCGACAACGAGATCACTCGCATGATTAAGGAGGAGATCGTCAATGTGCCCAGCGAAGGTTTCTTTTTGTTTTTTGTAGTTAGGGACCGTGTGTAGCACAAAGACTATATACAGTCCGGTTCTGTGTAAGAGAGCCCGCACAGAACCGCTCCCCTTCCTTTAGTCGCCTTTTGCGAGTCGCCGGGGAGCTCTGGGCTGCAAGCCGATTCTTTGTTCCTCGGCCTGCAGGGGATTCAACAAAGACAATTCGCCCATCGGATTTTCTAATGTAAATCTTTTATTCATCAGCAAGGCAGAGCATGATAAAAAATGGAAACTTGAATAAACGGACAGTTGAAGTGCGAGCTAAATTGCGGTGCGAAGACGAAGTCATTTCTTTGTGAAGCCTATATTAGACAATTTTAATCGTTTCCTCTGATCACGATTTATCATTATCGACGCATGCATGGCCAGAATTTAGTCACAAAAACTGCTTCACCTATTTTTTAACTACTCCACAAAACAAAGTCTGGAACAACATACACGCAAAACACTTCCCATTCCAGAAAGAGTAATTTCCAGGCCTGGCTGGTCAACACATCATGGTTTTAGGTTGATTTGTTATTCATTCTCTTCGTTTAAATTTCCGGGTCTGAAATCTGTAAACAAGGCCATTATATCAACAACGTTCATTAACATCATAAGGTTACAATTGCACGGCTATAGGCTATAGACTATGAAACAAAATAGGTTCAACAGTTGCACTAAATCTAGCACGCAACTGAATGGTTAAAAGTCTTAGCATAACAATTTTTTGCATGTTTGTAATCACGAAGTCCATCAAGTGAACCCTATACATGTTTTTAACACATTTTAAGATTTAATAATGGGTCTAAAGGCGTCCTAGAGGGCCTAAAGTTTTGCTATGATTACGGTAAAAGCCCACACTGTTTTAACCTACATTTCTGAATTTTTTGTTCAATTTTTGTTTTGTTTTTTTATTTTAAAGAATGTCTTTTTAGGATCCGGCTGGAGTCGGGATTAGGAAAAGTTTTGGATAGGTTTCTAAAACTGGAAAGATGCATAATGCCCAGAGTGGCGGCATACAGCACTTTGTTCGCTTGCCATCCAAAAGAATTTTTTAACGCTTTGTTATTGCAGATGATAGGCATGTGAATTTTGAGGAAAAAGTGTTAAGAAAAAATGTCTGTCGGCACCTCCCCTGCCCCCGGTCGTTGACTCAGTACGGAAAAAAAAGTGGGTTATTTGAGTTTTTTTATATTCTCGGTGTAGGTAGGCTTTTCAAACCGATGTTATCGTTTCTGCCGGAAACATAAACATAAAATTTAGAGGGCCCAAAATTCACTCTATGGGGGTCCGAGAGTACCCTAACGCCGGCCCTGTTGCCCCCTGTCTCCTTATTTAAATCCGCTTATAAATGGTGTCGGAGGTCCGTGAGGCCTCAGATTATGAGAAGTACATTAACAAACGACACGCGGCCCGATTATATTTACCACTAATCCAAAACTCAGTCTGGATTTAAAGCAGTTGCTTCTCGAAATTAGACTCTCGAGTTGCATAACGGGTTGATGACCGAACCACCAGTCAAATCCGAAAGCTTACTTACCGAACTTGTTAGTTAGCTTGTCTTATTTGATGCTTCAACGCGCATTATGGGCTGATTATTCTGCTTTAACACCGGTCAAACGAAAGCATGTATTATTCAGTTGAAAATTCAGTTGACCTTAGCTATCGAGCAGTGCAAAAGTGTGGAAAATCGGCCAAACATTTGACCGAGTTATTGTCTCGTTTTTGCAGCAATGTTTTTTTATTCACGGTGTAGGTAGGCTGTTCCAAACCGATGTTATTGTTTGCTGCCGGATTTTAACAGCGGCAGGGTGGATGAAAATGAAACGAAACAACACCGACATGTCAACGTGACGTCGTTGCACGCACGAACCTCGGTGAACTGTGTGTTTTATATTCAAATGCTTTATAGAAACCAACCGGTACCATTGAGAGAAAAAAAATTGTCAAATGTGATGACAAATAAGGTTTTATATGAAACACGTTGTTTAAAACAATTTGAATGAACATGAAAGCGGGCCTCCCCCTACAACTTTTCCAGTAGTGTAGTTGTTTTATGTAATTTTGAGCAATTTTGAGCCTTTTTTTGTGGGTTAGCAGCCTCCGGCGCCCTGTAGATGAGGGTGAGTAAAAAAAACTAGAAAAAACCGTAGAAAAAAGTTTGGAAAATGAGTGAGCGAAAAGAGAAACTCAAGATCTTCAAAGTTTGTGAGATAATTATTAAGCTAGTCTTGGACTAGATGGGACTAGTTAGTCGTCCTGGTAAACAAGAGAAGCGGGAGGGAGGTTGACGTAGAACAGACATTGTTGTGGTGACATCTGTCTAGTTGGTGATAAGTGGCATGTGATACCTGTCAATGGATCGACGCCCGGTCCATTTCATCACGCCTACAACTGTGATATGCTCTCGGTCGAATCTTCTAGACAGGGTTGAACAAGTAGGACAGGCCGGTGCTTTTGAAAAATGATATGCCGCCATGATAGAGGTAGGTCCTGAGTGGGTCTGAGGAAATTGAATAATAATAATTTTAAGAGAGGGTTTGGGCCTTCCAATATTTCAGCGCGAGTGATACAAATTCTATGGCCTATCAATATTTCAACACCCTTACTACGCTTGGATGCACTCCATTTTTTAGAACTCCCCCCCCCCCGAATGGATTCCAGCGCTGGTCAGACTGCACACTACAGACTGGCTGGTCAGACTATAACCAGAACTGAATATAGCATTTTAAAATGAAAAGTTACAAGGAGTACTCGCTAGACCACAGCGAGGCGCTGTGGTGTAGTGGTTAAGGCGTCGAACTGGGAATCCAGAGACCTGGGTTCGTGTCCCGGCGCCGGCAACTATGAAACCATGCGTTACAGGCCCTTCAGCAAGGCTGTTAAACATATAAGTGCCGCTACCTGCTAACCCCGTGCCAGATAATTATTTATTTGGTTGGCGGCAGGAAGGACATCCGGCCGTAGAAACCCAGCTCCAGCAGTCCTGATCAAGAGCCAAACATCTAAACAATCTGTTTGACAGCATGGACATTAACAGATTAGACGACAAAAAAGACAACTGTCGAAACAACTGAACAAAAGTTGAGTTTTAGTTGAATATGCTTGAAATAAAAATGTATTCGTTCATTTATTCATTCATTCATTTATTTATTCATTCATTCATTCATTCATTCATATATTTAATTCAATCGCAGCTGCACTAATTAAACGTGCACTGCAGGTGTCTACATTCACGGTCTGTTCCTGGACGGGGCTGGGTGGGACCGCCGCAACTGTCGCCTCGTCGAACCCGCGCCCAAGGTCCTCTACACCCCGCTCCCCATCATCCACATCTTTGCGGTGACGACGGAGCGCAAGCGCAGCGTGAGCCTCTACGAGTGTCCTGTCTACAAGAAGCCTCGCCGCACCGACCTCACGTACGTCTTCCCGCTGTTGCTGAAGACTGTGGTGGACCCGGAGCATTGGATTCTAAGGGGTGTGGCACTACTCTGCGACACAAAGTAGTGCGTCATTGGATTCTGATGGGTGTGGTACTACTCTGCGACACTAAGCAGTGCTCAGTTAAGTTTGTCTTAGCGGCTTGTCTCAGCGGCTTCTGCTAAGGACTGGCGGATCCGGAGCATTGGATTCTGAGAGCGTTGCACTGCTGCACTAAGTAGTGCTCAGTAAGGTTTATCACTCCGCTTCTGCTGAAGTCTTAGCATGCGCCCAGCCGGAAGACGGCGTCGCAGAGCACGTGATACAATTTAGCCTATCTTCCGAGTCGGTTTGTGGAAAGATCTTCCAGGAAGAGGATAAGGGTGTAAGGTGTGATGTAACGGTACCTTAGGGTTGCGTCACAACGTGACAACTTAATGAATAAGTTACACTACATGCGCGCGTAGACTAATGAATAAGTTACACTACATGATTTTATCGATGAGTTTTTATTATTTTAACAATGAGTATTATCATGATTATTTTTCGCGATGTCGTTTTTTGATGAGAATAACTTTTGACTACAAAGTAATGTATCACAATCTTGTGAATCGTATGTGCAGTTTACACATAGCGTTGAATTCGTCAGTTATATACTAGGACTATCTGTTGTGGACACTAAGTATAGATTATAGCCATATCGAAAAAATTACTGAGAAAAATTTGTTGTGCTTTTTCAGCAGGCCGTTGGCTTACAAACTCGCTAGTTAGGCCCTAAAGCTTTAAGGCTACTAATAGCTGTGTTTCGTCTGATGTATATTCATATACTGCTACAAAATGCGCATTTTCATTCACCCTAACTCAGTCGAAATTCTACCAGAATTTATGTTAATACTCAGAACCGGTCTTTTAATCAAATGTTGGAATTTTATTAAGAGAATAGAATCTCCGCAACCCTTGACATAGCATTAAATAAATTCTAGGTTAAGCCTTCAGGGCGCTAATTGGGTGAGATGATATCATGACCTCTAGTAAAATTTTGACCCTTGATTGAAAACGCAATGATGTAAACTTACCGGCAATTATTAACGGGCTTGCATAAAAAAACTAGCCTCCTTTTTATCCTGTAATCTGTTAATGTCCATGTTTTCACACAGGTTTACACGTTTTTTGCCCGCCCTGATCAGGACTCCTGGAGCTGAGTTTTTATGGCCGGATGCCCTTTCTGACGCCAACTAAATTAATTATCTGGCACGGGGTTAGCAGCTAGCGGCACTTGTAACAGCCTTGCTGAAGGGCCTGTAGCGCCATGGTTTCATAGTTGCCGGCGCGGGGACTTGAACCGTGGTCCTCTGGACTCGAAGTCCGACGTCTTAACCACTACACCACAGCGCCTCGCTATAAACGGGCTTGCATGCTAGTATTGCTTGCATTCACAAATATTGGAACCCGTTTGCTTGTAAAATATAATCTTTAAGAACATATATTATGTTTTTAGACTAGCGAAGGTAGCGCTGTTAAATCAAAATGTTGTTGTTCTTGTCTAAGTTCGCTGTCGTTCAGGACGACGTGTCAACGAGGAACAACATCAACTAGAATAGAACAAAAATTGACCTGGCGTCTTTTTATACGATTCCTTGAAATCATTTCGATCTAAGTTGGTGAATAAACGGAACCGCGAACTCTGCTCGGCAGATATCCTGCTGGCTGAAACTCGCATATCACGTGATGATCTATTATTGTCAGACTTTGTCATTGTTCAAGTCCATAATAACATCGAGATCCTTAATAAGTGGATGTTTATCTGATTTTTGAATGCCGCCATGAGCCGTGCAACCACAACTATCTCGCAATTCATCGAGTAGTCTCGTTTCTGGCATCTAATAATATTTTTAATGTGAGGGGGATAAGAATTCGAATGATTATACATCATTATAATGACGTAAAGCAAGGGTGATGTAATTGAGACAATCTGCATGCAGTGTCGCTTAAAATGTTAGGCTATATTTGTGCATAGTGTATCAAAGGTACTTGCAAAACAAAAATTGTAGGCCTTGGCTGACTTCAGCGCAATAAGTAGGCCCTACTAGTAGTTGTGTACTTTCCTCTTAGCTGTAGCGGCCTTAGTCTTTGTTTCACCCCGTGGTCTGCCTGTCACGGATTAACGCGGTGCTAAATTGTATGCTGAATAAGTAAGCCCTAGCTCTAGCTTACAGAGGCTAGAGCTCAATTAATTTTTGACTTAAATATTTGATCCTAACTGCATTTATATATATTTTTTCATATTCCACAATGACTCTGCAATTTACATTTGGGAATATTACATAGGCCTAAAGGAGCATAGGCGACGTTGCGGTAGCTGGTACTTCATTGCATTATAATTGACAGCTATTATATTGCAATAAATTGCCTAGTAGTCAATAGGCTTACGATTACGATCAAAACGCTAGTCTTTGATAGCCTACTGAGCGACACAAGAACGTAATTCCCATTTCAAAGAACATCGAACACAACATTGAGTCCTCCTATTTTCAAGGGGAATACTTTAACCCTATCTTACCCTTGCCTGTGCCCCGAATGTGAAAGACAGCAACATCTTAGACCGCGGTATCACCGATTCTTCTCACACTCCGATTGCCGTTGTCTGCCCTAATCGTGTCACAAGGTCAGTAAATCGTTATCAGTCGTTGTACTGGCTGAGCAACGAAAATATCCCATATTTGCGATAGGTGGTGCACTGCATCGGATGAAAGTCGCTGAAAATAGACTACGGCGGTGGCGGACCAGTCGAGATATTGTATGACATGCTCAATGAGCGTGTTATCGAGCACTAATCTTTCCAGCAATAATAATACCGGTCATGGGCGTAGCCGCGTAAGGGACGGGGGGAGGGGGTGGGATAGGGTTGCCAGATGTCCCTTGTTTTAAGGGAGGCCCCTTATTTCAGGTCATTTGTCCCGTGTCCCTAAATGGACAATAATTGTCCCTTATTTGAGCCCATGACTAATTGGCATAATGTATTTGTAAGAAAATTCAAATGTTAGCAGAACTGTTATAAAACATCGAACTTCAACTGCTATAGAACGTCAAACTTCAGCGCTATGAAACCTCAAACTTCAACTGTTATAAAATATCAAACTTCAACGGCTGGGGGGGAGATGACCTCTCTCGATCCTAACACAACAATTCATAGCGCGAGTAGGGCCTACTGATCGTGGCTTTCAATCACGAAGAGTACTTTTTAATATTATTGGCGTCTTAATCATCAAGTAGCGGGTGAAAACAATAAAAATAGGCATTAAGACCTTGGGGCGGTTATTATGCTATACGTTGGAGATGGCGCCCATGGAGATGGGACCCATCCCTCCCCCCGCCAGCATATCAAGTTTCGTCATTGCTAAACAAGCCAAGCTAAGGCAAATCAAGCAAAACCAGTCTAATCATCTGCACCCCCCGCCCCCCACCCCCACCAGCATGCAATTTGTTTTGGTCAAGCCAAGTCTCTGGTCATGGAAAATTTCCGTCGGCACCCCCTCCCACTTCCTCGGTTATGAATTGTGCACGGGAGGGAAATGGTTTTCGTCAGATCTCTCCCCCCGTTCGCGGGTTACTAAATACAGAAGATACAATTATTTTTTTCTTGAGAATATTTTATTTATTTATTTATTTATTTTAGGGACCGTGTGTAGCACACAAGGGCTACAGTCCAGTTCTGTGCGAAGGAAACCTGCACAGAACCACTCCCCCTTCTTTAGTCGCCTTTTACGACTCGCCCGGGGGCTCTAGGCTGCAAGCCAATTCTTAGTTCCCCGGCCTGCAGGGGGCCAAGAAAATTATTAAATTATGATCACCCCCTCCCCCCTCCATTAGAAATTCCCTCATTCATTCATATATCGCTAGATGTATATATAATTTCCTTAGATATAGCCTAATATAACTAAGGATAATATGTGAACAGATAGGCCTACACCAGAAGGATAGACCTTTACCTCAACCCGACACATACAATGTCATGTACATGCATACCTCTAGCTATTTCAATCGCAGACCTATAATCATTAGCCTATTTAGCCACTACAAACCAGTGCCAAGACGCTATTAGATGCGCGACAACAATAATATCGAACCTTTAAACCTTTCGTTTTCAGACCAAATTCTTATGTACCAATTTTTAGTCTTCGCCGCTTAAATCAACTGTTTATTATTATTCCCGATCAATTTGTTATTCAACCTTATTCTTCGAAGGTCTAACAGTTTAATATCACGTGATCTCGTCCGCTTGCACGGTGTCACTGACATTTCAGTCGGGCGAAGTGTCATCTCCATCGTTTGGCTTGTATAAAAAGAGTTTGCGGCGCAAGCAAAAATAGTTGTGTTCAATCAACTTCCGTCGTAATTTGCAATCGATGACCTGAATCACTCGTCAAAGAGGCGATTGCTTTGTGCTTTATTCACGACATAGCCCACATACGTGTAGGCGTCGGACATCGACGATATTTTGAGAACATCACAACGTCAGATAGCTGAACGGGAAACCGGTGCGAGCGTAACTAAAAGATGGAAAAGCGCCTGCTTTGGTCAATATCGTTCCTTGGTGAATCAATTTTCCATGACGTCATCAAATTGTCTCATCTGCCAACCGCGACAAATTTTACCGGCGTTGAAATCCCCACGGAAGAGCACTGGCTGCCACACGTAAAAAATGCACCCGATTCGCTGGTCGCCACTCTTCAGTTCTTTCGTTTCTCCTGCTGTCTATTCATAACCGCTCTCCTCTGGTTGATCCGTTCACATAAGTCCACGCGTGATCCCAATTCCGGGATCATCCCCGGTCCGCGCTGGTACATCCCCTACATCGGATCCCTGACATTCGTCTGCCGGAGATGGTTTGACACCCTAGCAGAACTCCGCCAGCGTCACGGAGACGTCTACAGGCTACGCGTGGGAAATCTCGACGTCATTGTTCTCAACGGACTTGAGACCGTCCGACGCGCGCTGGTCGGAGACGGCACAGAGGAGGGAAGACACCGATCAAGGGTGTTTGCCGGTCGCCCAGACCTTCACACCTTCCAGCTGGCCTCCCGAGGCAAAAGCATGTCGTTTAACAGCTATTCGCCCGATTGGTGTCGCCACCGGCGTCTCGCTGAACGAGCCATGAAGACGATGAACAACAAAGAGGAGTTCTGGAACACGGCTGTTGCCGGGGAAGTAAGAAAGTTCGTCGATGCTTTCGTCGAAGTGCCCCCAGGGGTCGAATATGACCCTTGTGAGGACATCTTGTGGTCGGTGGCTCGCGTCAAGTACGCCATGTGCTACGGAGGCGTGGACGCAGAAGAAGGAACGTCCGAGACGGGGGAGGACTTCAGGGCGATGATAACCAACACGCTGAATCTGATCGACTGTCACTCGAGGGGGAACGTCGTGGACTTTTTCCCGTGGGCGCGCAGGCTCTTCGCACGGCAGGAACGCGCACTGAATAAGGTAGGCCTACTGCTGCAGGTTCTTGCGGTACTATGACATTATTTGATCGCTCAAAATATTCTTATCGCAAAGTGGCTTTTTTGAGCATCTCAGATTCGATGTTCAAACGTGAATTTGTGTAGGCTACAAGTTATTTATTAGTGATCAACGGCTGTGCCTGGCCCCGTAATGCAACTTTAACTATAGCAGTCCCTAAGGCCAGTCATATTTACTTCAAAAGGCGAATGCGCTTTATTTTTATGTAATTGAGTCATTAAATGTCCGCTTTCGAGAGTTGTATTTATTATTTTGAAAATTGTCAGATGATTACAAAATGACCATTTGCGGTTTTACTTTGGAGTTGTCCAAAGACGAATACGAATGGAATACTTTGATCCGATTTTCAATGCCGATCCGATCTTTGTCCCTCTGCTTCATCCTTTTACCGTATTTTGTAGCTGTATTTTGATTGCGAAATAGATTTAACTTTAAGATTTTAAGCGCTTCTGCTAATTTGACTTCGACAATGCTCGCGTTAAACGATGTTCAGTTACAACGAAGATGTGCGCGGACACGTAAATAGCATCAGCCTGTATTACCTTTATTACTATTAAACCACGTTCTGCGCGGACCCGTTGAGCAACATTTTATCATTATTGTTACCGTTGTACGAAGGTGTGCGCGGACATGTTGGCTGTGACTGAGCGCAAGCACGCGGAACACGTGCGGACGTACAGTCCGCGCAGCGTCCGCGACCTTCAGGACGCGCTCATACGTCACGGCATCTACGGAGACTGCGCGCTGCGGGACGTTGATCAGGTAATGACGTACTAACGTTTTCGTGTTATAATGCATAAAATGACAACGTTGAAAACTTATGTGGTTTTAACTTGGGAATGGTTGAATTGGTATGATCGGTAGATCAAACGTCTCTATTTTGAAATTTAAGCCGTTTGACATAGCCTACACTTCGATACGTTGTTACGTTATACGTGCATGCTATCTGTTGCAGGTGGCGATGACAGTGCAGGAGTACATAGGAGCGGGACTGGACATTGTCCACGCGGCACTCATGTGGACCATTCTGTACGTCACCAAGTATCCACATGTACAGCGCCGCGTTCAGGCCGAGGTAGGCTTATGGGACGCTTGCTCATGACGTCACACTATTTTCATTTAGAACTGTCATGGCCGCTGGAAGCTGGTCCAGCCAGAGTAGTTGCTTGCTAGAATTAAAAGACCTGCATATTTGAAAGTGCGATACCTGTGGGCTTGTTACAACAGATTTATGTGATATCCAATTAATTGTCTTAAAACCTTTGTGAAGTGGTGCATTAACGTGCTCTGTGTTTGTAAAATCTGCTTGACTGATTAGAATCGATTGAATTTACTAAGTTTAGGTCTATGCGATTCGTTTGATTAGATATATCGCTACTAATTTTTCGTATATAATTTTTATTTTAGTAGAAATGAAGCAAGGCCCGTTATTGCAGTTAAACTAAGAACACAATGGCTGTGTACTCTAATAATATGGTGACATAGCAGACACGTTCTAAAATATGTTAATCTTTGCAAAGGGCAGTTTATTTCGGTCAATCTCTCCTTATGTTTGTAGCCTATGGTTTTCTAAGTTGGCTTCTACTATACTGTTGTGTGAATTAAAGATACCTATTGTGGTTTTCAATCTAAATGCATGAATGTGTATCTAAATGCATGAATGTGTATCTAAATGCATGAATGTGTATCCGCAATATAAATGCAAGTATGCAAAAAGTGTAATGATAAGCTTTTTTCATTCGCTTCAAAAAATTGCAATGTTCAACTTTTTCTATTCATTTCCCTAAATTGCAATGTTAAAATTTTCCATTTACTTCAAAAAAGTGCAAAATTCTACTTTTTTCATTCACCCCCAGGTGGAGGCCGTGGTGGGCCGCACCCGCCAGCCCCTCGCGGCCGACGCGCCCCTCCTCCCCTACACGGAGGCGGTCGTGCTCGAGGTCCTGCGTCACGCTTCAGTGGTCCCCCTCGCCCTCCCCCACTCGGCCACCGAGGACACCCACCTCAACGGGATCCCCATCCCTCAAGGAGTCTTCCTTATGGTCAACCTTCACTCCATCAACCACGACTCATCCATCTATGAACAACCCTATTCTTTTAACCCCGAGAGGTTTCTGGGAAGGAGTGAAACAGGAGAAGTGGTGGTTAGAAGAGACAGGTGTTATCAGTTTGGGATGGGAAAGAGGCGGTGTATTGGCGAGGAGTTTAGTCGGGTTGAGTTGGTGATGTATTTGAGTGGATTGCTGCAGAGGTGCACGCTGGGACAGGGGCTGAGGAGGGGTGAGGGGTATAGTCTGGAGCCGAGGCTGGGGGTTGTGCTGAAACCCAAGTCTTTCTCTGTTGTAGTTCATCCGCGATAGAACTGTTTGTGGTGTGACTGTGACTGAATTCGCGCTCGTTTAACTGTTTCTAAATTTAATATACAACCACGATAGATCTATTTTTGCTATGACTCATTGAATTTGCACTCGTGTGACTATTCTAAGTAAATAACTGAATATGAATGGTACGTTTCGGAGTTGAGAGTTAATTTTCATATCCAACCATTCCAATTCTTTTTCACATATATTAATCATTTTTTGCAAATCCTCAATAGACAATGCTAGAATCAACAAATCGTCAGCAGGTTTCTTTGTCCGCTTATGATGATAAACGCTGAATTAAGGACGATGGTGTGAGCCGCTAGTCTATGGGCATTATAAGAACGATTTGTATCCGGTAACGATTTCTTCGCCAATTGGATGCAACGGTTCTTGAGTAATACCTAGGTTCCCGTGTCTGGCTACAATTAATTAAAAAGTTTGACTGAAGAGACCAGATTCTTGCTTCTCAACATATGCTTTGAAAATATAAAAATCGTGTAAAATTAAAAATACTATAATACTGATATAAATTGTGATTGTCCGATGAGAAACATTACCATTTATTGTTACTATGATAAATTACATGGAAAAATGTTACTTTGTAGAAGAACGTTTTAGCTGTGATTTCATTGTGGCTTCGCAAGGCTTTATTTTTCACTGCGCTCCGTACATAATGCCAGTGATTATAAACGCTGGACCGACAGATCAAAATCTTTGTTGATTGCTCGTTCAACTGGTGAATTATTGTTACGTTTTTAAGTTAAAAATTGTAATTACTGTGTAGATATGTGTGTTTATTCGTCAGAAGACAGAAATGATTGCTTAAATGAATGAATGATTGTAAATAAATAACTTGTTCAAATTGAGAATTTTCTACCTAATAATTGTAATTAATTAATTGTAATTAATTAATTGTAATTAATAATAGTAATTAGTCAGCATATGAGTGCCTGTAAATAGATAACTAAGCTATCAAGTTTAGCATCTGTTCTTTCATTGCCTGATGTAACTTAAGCCCAATGTTTGTGAGGAAGTGTCTGTCTATAACATTTACAGATAGGGTTAGAAAAAAAAAATTATATTACTTAATGAATTTTTGTATCTTTTAAAAAATCTAATTAGGAACATTACTATTAATGATTGAAGCGCAAAGTCATTTTTTTAGCTATTGCCCTCACTTCCAGGCTGGATCATCGATTGCTCCACTCTAACACGGGAGTATGGATTTTTAAACGATGTCATTGCCAAAGGTATCATGCAGTAAAAAGTCAAAAATTGCGCACGACATTGAACGTGACAAAAATTTCAAGGTAGCATTATCATCGTCGTATTGTTGATGACCCCTCTAAGGACTGAGATCCTGAGTTCGGATTGACGGCGGAACTTGAAGGTTTTTTTGCAGCGACCATTTTAAGGTTGCGTTGACAAAATTGACTAGCAGTAATGTCTCGGTGACCTATTAATAAATTGACCGACAACACTTGAAGCCACATTTTTAAAAATTATCCTGACATTTAATTGTGTCATTATGTCATCAGTATGTCATTACGATACGAGCATAATGACATTAATTACATCATTCTGACAAATCATCATTGATCAACATTGACTCGCAAATCAAGCGAGTCCGAGGGACGGATTAAATAAATTGAATAAATACACGCTACCCATGTACATGGAGCCGTCTGTAGAAAATGGTACTAATCAATTAAATACGTTTATTTACGATAAATGATTCAACTGATATCATTAACACTCTCCTTCTCGACCTCGAATTTAGTTAAAATTAAGTTAGGTTTAATTTGTGGTCCGAATTAACCAAACATAAAATCCTATATAATTCTATACGAATTGAGTTAAAATTAAGTTTCGCGCAATTTTATGGTCCGAATTAATCAGTGGCATAACTCTAGGTAATTTTGTATGAAAGTTAAAATTAAGTTCGGCTTACGTGCGTCAACTTGTCCGAATTAATGATTGATATAATTCCACCTAATATATATATGAATGAAGTCTCATTTGATTCGAATCTACAAACCACCAAACCGAAATTACTGAGAACTTAAATTGAGATCGAGAAAAAGAGTGCAAAAGATTCGTGGATTATAGTAATATAAGTTGACGCATCAAAATTCATTTCACCTGCATCAAAACTACAAAACGTTGTAATTCTAGACTACGCAGTGTTGCGGCGGGCCTAGAAGGCTACGGCTAGAATCAAATTCAGCGCCAACACCAGGACAACAGATGACGTCACAGCTGTTGCTGTTGCTGTTGTCGTTTCTTTATCTTCAGTCTCTTCTTCCCAGCGCGTTCTCTTCAGCAACCAATCATAGGCGCGCTGGTCTTGACGAGTTTCCAACAGATACTTTCCTGTTTCGTCCTCGCATCGTTTGTGGTACGCAGTCAACCAATCTTTCTGAAATTAACATAAACATGCACGTTTTAAGTTAAGTTTAAGTTAAGGGTTAAGTGGGGGTGTATGCCCATACGAAGATTTTTGTTTCTCCTTTACTTAGTCCTTGTTGTTTCGCACAATTTGATGTGCTGTTCATGTAACCATTGTAATGAAACAATAAACTTGAAAAAAAAAATCTTTATTCAAAATGTGTGTATTTTGTTTGGCTTTCGTTACAAATGATTTTTTTAATAGCTTAATGGGACATTTTGAAATATATCGATGTCAGATAGCCTACACTTCCTATACCGCTACATTTAGTTGTTGACATAAAAGAAGTCAAACCTACGCAATACTACAAACTTATGCAATTTCTAAGAAATTTCAGTTTGTAATTTAATAAATTTTAGAATTGGATCAAATTTATACAACTGAAAATCATACTGCACAAAAGAGCTTAATTTAACAATGAGCAAAAGCGTCAGATCAAAGCCTTCCTTAAGCCAAAACGGCCTCAGTGAAATGATTTAAAACTGCACTCAAACCTGATCCTTAGATAGCAGCTCATATTTAATCAACTTCGGCTCAAAGGGAACCAATGTCGCTTCGCGAAACGTGAGGAATTGTTTCCCATCAAATCTGTGCTGAAGTTTAAAAAATGCAACTTTTTTATCATGCCTGTGTGTAAAAATACAGAGACAACTTTGTTTTAAATAAAATGGAAGAAAACCTACAAGAAATATCAGTGTGTATAGGATTGCAAATGACTTGTGTTAACTCCTACTCCTACTACTGTAGTCAGGGGCGTCTATCCCGTATACTTTGTTGGCGCAGCTGCGCCACTTTTGGGAGACACTGGGGGGGATGTGGAAACTTTGAAAAAACTGGGGGGATATGAGAATTGTAAGCTAACAATCAGTGGTTTTGAAGAGAATGCAATAACGGACAATGCACCAAGCAAGTTGGCTATCAATTAGGAGTTTGTGCGAACTTATGCGTGCTGCGCAATTATGAGGAATAGATTAATGATATCTGATTGGTGCATGCATAGTGTCTATTTTAGAACTGCATCCACAAAAACTATGAATTTTAATTTTTGGGAGGGATGTGGGAGCCAATTATCCACCCTAAGATTGGGGGGACAGACGCCACAGGCTGTAGTAATAGTAGTAGTAGTAGTAGTAGTAGTAGTAATAGTCTCTGTAACATAAATGCCCAATGAGAAACATTGGGCTATAATTTGTAAATAATG
This sequence comes from Chamaedrilus cognettii, assembly GCA_034695025.1. Lineage (NCBI taxonomy): Eukaryota > Metazoa > Annelida > Clitellata > Enchytraeida > Enchytraeidae > Chamaedrilus > Chamaedrilus cognettii. Next base: position 28,206 of record JAQIWG010000629.1, read on the forward strand.
TTGAGAGAATTTCGAAGAAACCTTTTGCTTCGCGGGCGGAGCGAGGAAAATTTTTTGGCCCCCGTTATTGGAATGGAAAGATCAATCTTGCAGGAGCCAGGGCGGTGCACAGGGCCGTGCAACTGCCTTTCCAGGCGGGTGCAAGTGCATCCCCTTGCATCAACGTGCGGGCGCCAATGCAATTGAGTCATCTTCTTTAAAAGTGAGGCGAGTGTCATGGCAAGGGGATGCCATGGCACATTTGCATGACATGCTTAGCACGAAATGATTTAGCACAACTCTCACTAAATGACTAGAAAATAAAAGAGTGAAATAAAACGCGTTGAGAGTCCAACAAAAACAATTAAAGCAAACGCGGCACACCGTTGACATTTTTATTACCAGATAGCTTGAGCTAAATATCAAAATAGTTCATGCTAGTAGTCGTAGCATTGGTCGCAATCAGTAGCCAGCCCGAATCAGTATCAGGCCCGAACGCCAACGCCGGGTCCGCAGTGCAGTTGACGCTGCTATAGACTAATGGGCAATTTTATATTACTTTTTGTCAAATTTATTCTAGCCCAAAACAAAGGCAATTTTATATTATTTTTTTGTCTAATTTATCCTAGCCCAAAACAAAAGGATAAAACTATCATAACCCTAATTTAAGCCTAGCCCAAACCTTAACCGAGCTATGAAACTACACGTACAACTTGAAAAGGACTGGTGTCACCGGTAAGGTTAAAAATAACAGTCATCTTCTGCGCTGCGTGTACTGCAGCCTATATGCGGCCCGAACCAATGGTCGCGCAATTAGCGTACACTTGATACATCATTAAGCCTATGCACTCGGTGCATCATTGATAAAAGGCTGATGTACTCGGCTGTAAATTAGTGCAACGCAACTATAGCCGGACGTAGTGGACAAATCAAATCCTAGCGAGATATAGGCGGTATGGCAGCATTTAGTTGTAGCGCATATTATTGTAGTGAACGTTGTAAGCTTAACTAATATTAGAGCCAACTTGGCATTTATGCCCTTGTTACACTAATGATAAAAATTAAGGTTTGAAATAGGTGTGAATGAAGGCAATGAAAAACTACTAAAAACTGTAAATAGCTAAAAAGAATAGCATTGTAAAGTTCTGTTTACTCTTTGCAATAATACCTGTCATTAATACTATTGACCTACTATAGTCTCTACATTAGAAAGCAGCTTAAAGCAAAACTTTAACAAAATATAATAATAAATCGACACTGATAATGTAGCATGAGCTTTAACACGCCGTGCGCCAATTGCTTAGTTCTGTCCGCAATCATCAGCCCGGGGCTCTTCAACCCCTTCGCGGCCTCCCACTGCCTGCTCGGCCTCAGTTACCATGACGGTCGTGCCAAAGTTAAAGGACGAATCCACCGAGGCGGGAGGCAGAGGCGAGGCCGCCGCAGCGCCGTCCCCTGACGGGGGCTGGGGGTGGATGGTCGTGTTCGGGTCGTTCATGATCCACGTCCTGGCGGACGGCATGGCCTACTCGTTCGGCGTCTACGTCGAAGCGCTGATCCTGGAGTTCAACGTGACTCACAGCGCTGTCGGCTTCCTCGGGTCTCTGCTGCTCGGCTGCACCTGGTGCACAGGTGAATACTGCGCACGGGTGCGCACCGTGCACATGTGGGTACTGAGCACGACAGAGTACTGCGCACTGGTGAGTACTGTGCACGAGAGAGTACTGAGCATGGCTGAGTGCTGTACACTGGCTAGTACTGCACACGAGAGAGTACTCTGCGCAAAAGTGAGTACTGGGGTGAGGACGGGTGAGTACTGTGCACTGGTGAGTACTGCGCACGAGAGAGTACTGCACATGGGTGAGTACCGTGCACGTGTGAGTACTACGCACGAGTGAGTACTGCGCATGGGTGAGTACTGTGCATGGGTGAGTACTGTGCATGTGTAAATACTGTGCACTTACGAATACTGATCACGGGTGAGTGCTGTGCACTGGTGAGTACTGCGTACGGGTGGGTACTGCACATGTAACATGGATGAGTACTGCGCATGGGTGAATAGATGTGGATGTACAGCGCTTGATGCTAACTCGTGTTTTATTTTGTTTCTTTTATTATTCGTTGTAAACTTTGTTGTTTATAATGTGTAAGCAGCATCAAATAACGACTTTGATTAATATATATAGTAAATAATGAAATATATAACAATAAAAACGGTAGAAATTTAAAATTGCAGCCAATACTCGACATCGCGGTCTGTGTTGCTGTTATACCCGCACCCACTAGGCATGACGAGAACATGATTAGAACCTGACGAGACCATTGCAAGAAAATATTTTATAAAATGTTTTAGAAAATTTTAGAAAATGTGCACACTCGCGGTGATGATCGCGTTCAATTTGACCTATAATTTGACCTTTTAACCTTTAAACGCGCAGCGTAGCGCGCTATGAACCTTCGCCCATGTAGGCCTGGCTTGTTGCGCGCGGGCGCGGGCTGATTTAAAACTGGGTTGCAGGCTTGCAGCGGATATTGAAATAGCGTTCTTCAGTGTTCTGCCACATGGCAGGCCTTTGGTGTCCAAATCTTCCACCCTAGCCGATCTTCGGCCCTTCTCTTCATCTCTGCATACGATTCCTTTCCAAGTAGGTCGTCTATTATCCCGATCCGTGGCCTTCCCGGTCCTCTCTTTCCCTCCGTTCTTCCCTCTATCGTATCTTTCAGCAAACCCTCTCCTCTCACTACATGTCCCATCCACTTTTTCTTTCTTTTAATTATCGCTTCCATCATAGTCCTTGTTTCCCCCAATCTCTTCAACACTTCTTCATTTGTACATCTTCTCTGTACAGCTAACCTTCTCTATTCTTCTCCACACCCACATTTCAAATGCTTCTATTCTTCGTATGTCCTCCTTCTTCAGCGTCCAAGTTTCAGCGCAGTATAGTGCCACAGACCAAACCACCGCCTTCACAATCCTCTTTTTGACTTTCTTGCT
>JAQIWG010000630.1:0-31164 GCA_034695025.1 Chamaedrilus cognettii
GCACTCCTATATTATGCACTCCTATATTATGCACTCCTATATTATGCACTCCTATATTATGCACTCCTATATTATGCTCCTATACTATGCACTCCTATATTATGCACTCCTATATTATGCACTCCTATATTATGCACTCCTATATATGCACTCCTATATTATGCACTCCTATATTATGCACTCCGAGAAGCATTAAATAATTATCAGCTGAAACGTAAACTTCAAAATAATAAACCATAACAAACGCAGACATTTTATCCTACACATGATACTGTGATGAAAAGATAAGAAATCTTGAAAGGGTTATAAATCGAGACCTGGAAAAAGAAGCACTAACTCCGGCAAAATAGGAAGAAACGAAAAATAACCTGGTGGAGGTGCGGCCATTGAAGCAGCAGCAGGGCTGGAAGCTGCAATATATTGAACAAACTGGGCTGGACACAAGCAATCTATTTAACAACAGTATATACTACATGTGTAACAAAGTACATACGACACATTTATGATATTTAAACACACACATCATGACAGAAGGAATTTAATGTGATTCATCATCTACACGCATAAATTTTCAAAAGGAAAAATTTACTTTATGCCAATCAGTGTTACTAACTGAAAATATATCAATAATTGCATACAAATTTGAGAAAATCAAAGATGAAACACTATCTTGTACGCTGACATAATACTGCGGTGAAACAATAGCTTGCACTCCAAGACTTTCTAAAATCTCAATCAAAACTTAATTCTAGAATCCATACAATCACCTTGAGTCATCTGCCTATCCTTCTTCTCCGGCAGCGCATAGATCGAACTCTCAGCATCCAATGAAAAATCCTTGGGAAAGTGCGAAGCAGCTGATTGGCTGACAGATCCGGCCCAGCTCTCTGATTGGGCGAGGGAGGGTCTCTGGGCGGCGACTGGTCGCTGCCGAGGGGGCGTGGTTACCGTGGCAACGCCTCCGGAACTGCTCCGTCTCAGCTTCTCAGTCTGTTGCAGATTTATTCATGTTAAACGCAAGTCGTGCCTTGTTAGCAAGCCACGCAACAGTGCAAACATAGACAATATGCTAACAACCTGCGTTTTACATTGGACAAGATGAATCATATTAAAAAAATCGCCAAATAAAATTGTGGGGGTCGACTAGGGATAGGTAGCTTCCATTGCATTGAGCAATTTAAACTCCTACATCATTAGAAGACATGAAAAAACCGCGTTGAGAATGTTGAGATGGAGTAGAGTGGTTTAAAACACATAATTACAATATTTCCTCATCAATAAAAGGCATGAAAAAAATTTGTGTAGAAAAGTAAGAGGAAGCAGGGTTGTGAAAAACAAGTAATTTAATGAGGGGGGTGGGACACCTTGAGCTGGTCCAGTTGACGCTGCTCCTCGGCGAGTATCCGCGCTCGTTCCCCCTCACTGATCACGAGGGAGCCCCCTGCCCCAGCACCCACCGCTGCCCCCTGCTGCGCGGCAGACGAGAAGTCTCGGATCTGGGTCGTTACGCGTGCCGCCGGTCTAGGGAGCGCCACGCAGACAGCCAATTAGCAGCGGCTTAATAGTGGGGTATAAATAATATAAATTGTATTAAAATTATGACAAAAATTTGAGAATTATGCCTTTGAATTACGACAGAATATAATTTTGATGAATCTAAGCTCGCTAGTGACAAAATTATCGCTTATCTGAACCCTAACAATAGAATTGTTTTACACGAGTTCATTCCATTTAAATACTAAAATACTGAAATAAAATATAGCACAAAATTGATCAAAATCACATAAGTAATATAGTCACCTATATTTAATAACAATATTGGCCTATATTAATTATAAATTTACATTTAACGTTGCTCATCATTCCAGAACCGATTCTTTTAAAACCAACAACCATTGTCAACTAAAGGAAGAGATGTATTGACAGAAATGTGCAGTAGATGGAAAAGGGAGGCAGCGGAACAGACTTGGGCTGAGCCTTGCGAGAGTCGTCCAAGGTCCTCAGGTGTTCCTCAAGGGCCTCCAGCAGGCTGGACGGAGCCTGGAGCAGCAGCATCAGCAGCAGCATTATCAGCAGCAGCCGCAGCAGCAGCATCTAGCAGCTGAAGTAAATCTAGCTTAGCAAGGAAATTTGCCAACAGATTGCAAAGTCACCAATTAAAATCTGAAAATTATAATCACCAGAGCAAATGCGCATAGTGCATAAAATCATCAAGAATCAATTCTATGTGACAAAATTGACAATGATTGACAATAGCAGTCTCGTGTTAGGAAACCCTTCAATCATATAACATTCAGTGACGAATCGCACATTAACAGCCGCCAGCATAAATGCATGAATAAAGTTGAGAGAAAACAATATCGATCTGGTCAACAAACCTTGGCCAAGTCAGGAATCTCACTCCTGTCGATGCCAACGCTCTGTGGGAACATCAACAAAAACACAAACATTTATCAAAGAAAGAATACGCGCAACATTCACACAGTCGTAAGAGAAACAGTAACCAGGACTGTCCAGGAAGCACCCTTACGTGGTTCCCATACCTCAAATCACTCCAACAAATAAGAAAAGAAAAGAGTGCAATGAGAACGAACCTCTGCGGTGCGCAGAAATACGTGCACTCCGTCCATGCGCAGAATGAACTGTTTGTAGACCTCCAGCGCGGCCTCCGCGTGCTTGCGAGTCATCTCAAAGTATTTCTCTGTTGCCAATCACAGCTCAGCGCATGCAAGCAGCTAATCACAGAAGAGTACAGCGCATGCGACTATTTCTCTTCAGCCAATCACAGCACAGCACATCAAGTAAGTATTTCCTCCTTCAGCCCAGCACAGTACATAGATACCACACAAGCACTGCTTGTATTCAACATTTACAACTAAAATCTAAGAACTCGTTAAACGAATCATTGATCATTCAAAAATTAATAAATTTTATATCTATTTTTGTCGCAGTAAATAATGGATTAATTCACAACTTTTCCTGCAAAACAACCCTCAAATATATTCTGTCCACCGTGTGCTAACACTGATAATGATGCAGAGCAAGTTGATGACACTACGTCCAGAGTGTGGCAACACTGGCAGTGATACTGAGTATTTTATACTGACAGTCATACTGAGTGTGGTAACACTGGCCATCATACCGAGTAAGTTGATGATTCCGTCGTTGTAGCAGGCAAAGAGTCGAATGAGGTCCTTGAAGAGCGTCAGGAAACTGACGACGATCACGCCATTGTTAAGCTCAGGGGGCGTTGCCTAGCAACCAACCAACCGACTCGCTTACAAACCAGTCGAGTTGCACGGAGATAAAAGATAAAATAAGAAAAACGAATGAACTTAGATATGAAATCATCAATTGTCGTTAATCAAATAATTAATTGGAATCATCGTCATACGTTGCTGCTCTCACGCATAACTCTAGATGATTTTAAATAAAATCACCCATCAAATGAGTAACTTATATAACAATCTGCATTGAATCCCTAACGCACTGTACAACAAACTCCACTGATTCGTATCCTATGACTAAGGAATCATTATTAAATTGCCAATTAACAGCACAGAAACACTTGTTTCAGCTGCTCAGCGTAAAGGATCTAACCGGTGATTACAAGAATTAGATAGAGAATCATACAGCGAGAGCAATTAGAAAATAGAAGAGAGATAAAGAAGGTATTACCCCAAATGCGAGTAGCACGTCGAGCTGGGTCTGTAGTATGGGCAGGACGGTCAGCAGCTGAAACAAGATAACATCACTACATCCGGGCATCTTGTGTATATCTGGTCATTTTGAACAGCCATGTCTGGGTATTTTGCACTACATCTGCCTATTTCACCCAGTTGACTTAAATCCATCGTCAGACGGATGGCTCAAAGTCAAGCCACATGCAACTGATGCAAATAAATCAGATGCAATGTCCAAGATTTGAGGCTACCGTCAAAGAACAGAGTGGACAGTGTTCGAGCTTCAGCCTCTAACTCACCTTGACTGTATCCAGAGTCCGCAAAAACCCATCTTCCTTTCTGCACAGAAAATAAATGATACAAGAAAATTTAAATCATTTTTTTTCCCAAAACATAGCGCATTAAGTCAAATTAAGTTTTCCATACGCAGTCTGCAGCTTAGAAAAAATATAGCAATATATCCTAAACTCTAAAATCATTTTTCTGTAACAGTAATTCACTTCAGACCTCACGCGCTTGAAATGACTGTTCAAAGAATTAAGCCAGGATGCCAGCAAGACTTACCCTCGTTTAACTTTACAGAAGTCGTATCCAGTTTGTCGATAGGACAACCCCTTCTGGTTGATATATCGCGCGTATCGACGAATGAACGCAGACATGTCGTATCCTGTATACAACTAAATACTAAATACATCATAAAATAACGCATTGGTTGCTTGAAAAATGTTGCCACACACTTCCACACTCCATCATAAACTTCCAACAAATGGTATTGAACGTGCGTCAAATTTAGACAAAGTATTACCAAATACAATAACGCGTTTGATGTGTGCTCAGTGCTCTATTCATATTGATGCCATACTGCGCAACAGTGTAATGATTATTGTGAATCGTGCGAGGAGGAAGCTGTCCTGACCAATGGAGGAGGACTTGTCGAGGAAGGTCTCCAGACTGAAGGCACAGTTGTTGGACGCGAGGTACTGCAGGAACCGCTGATAACACCACAGCACGCTCATTAGCATATTAACTCAACTAAAGGACTCAAAGCTCGGTTGCCAAATAAAAATGTTCATTAGAATACAGCTTCGTACAGGAAACAGTGTTAACTTTGATCAACAAACTGATCTACTCTCAACAATACTTCTTTCTTTCTAAATTACAACATACTTTAATATAGCAGCTTCCCTAGCATCCAGCCTTTGGAACTGACTATCAGCAGTACTCTTCATAGCACTAGGTCAAAGGCTATTGGTTAAAAAATTCTTTCCCAATTCGAATAGCACGGAACAAGCACAGAACTGCCTAGCTTTCATCATGTGCTGTATCTAAACTACGCTACAGCCAATGCTTTCATCACGTGCTGTATCTAAACTATGCCACAGCTCATGCCTTCATCGCGTTCTGCATCTAAACTACGCTACAGCCAATGCCTTCATCACATGCTGTATCTAAACTACGCTACAACCAATGCCACCCGCAGAGCCAAAGCCTTACTAGTTACAGAACAATTAGTTAACACCTCAACTAACAAGAATCCACTAGCTACAGCACTGCCTAATAACTATCCCCACCCCCCCCTCCTGGCGTACCTCATTGCCGTAGTTGATGAGGTCGTGGGCCGCGATGAGGGCCTTGAAGACTACGACCCAGCTCGAGTTGTGTGTGCGCTCTGTCAGGCAGTTGGCCAGCTGCGGGATTGACACACTCGCGCTATTGGTGCACCACACCAGGTCTGCAGCACGACACGCAACGACCAATCACAGGTCTGCAGCATGACATGCAACAACCAATCATAGATCTGCAGCACAACACGGAAATACCAATCACACATGACGTCTGCAGCATGACAAACACCCACCAATCTTGTTGCTTCACCAGTCTCTTCATTGAACAAACAAATTCAGAATTTTTTACTAAGAACAAGTTAGTAAGCAAACGACGAACATACATATATTATAGTAACAAACCATTAAACCTTGCTAGTCGGCCACAAAGTTCTCTAATGTTAACCCCCAGGCCAGACTTACTGTCAAGATTTGACTGTAGTGTTATCCCAGCAATCCCCCCCCAGTCTTACAGTAAAGTCCTGTAGTATCAGCCATGCGCCCCCCCTCTCCCAGTCTTACAGTCGAGGTGCTTGCGCTTGGGTCCCATCATCTCGTCAGTGGTTGCCTTGAAGACGCCCTTCGCCAGGTCCTGCCCCGCCACCGTATGCTTGGCGGCCATGATCCGATCAGCGAAACTCTGCCCCGCCCAGTTGGGCTCGTGGATCAACTTGTTCATCGTGCAGACTTCGCTGAATTATGGGGGGAGGGGCGTCTGTCAGTTAAGCGGTTGCAGGGGGGTGGGGGGGGGGGGGGGCGTGTAATGAATTGTGCGGAGAATGAGTGGTTTAGTTAATATTGTAGCAGAGTGCAGCACTGAAATCTGAAAACGTTATTTAAAAGATACAACAGATCGATTGCAAAATATGATTTACTTATGCCTCGACCCCCACATATCAGATATTTGCGAAGGTATTATTTGAGGACAATAATTATTATACAATGGATACAATAAACAAAGCAAACAAAACTTTGAATGAGGAAGTGAATGAAGTGAATGTTTTATTTATTTTGGCATTTTGGGGTCAAGGTCAAGGACGGTGTCTTAAATTATCCGTGTGACCAGAGAGAGTTTTTTCCACGGTAGGCTTAACAATCTTTTAAAATAATAAGATACTATTGCGGACCTATCCATATACTTTGGGCTAATTATAACAGCCAGTACAAATAACCTATAATCTTTAAATTAACAATTACAACTAACTAAACTACAGACTGCAATAGCCTACTTGAGCTACTGTTTTTTGCAATAAGCCAGACTAAATTGAGTCAATATTGAGCGCTATTAATATTTGTAGAATTAATTTGGCTAGGCCTATAGGAATTGGGGGTTTTGAATCAGGTCTGTTTGTTGAAATAATATTGATAAAATGCTTACTCGTTTTGATCGATTTTTTTGGTAGATTTTTGCGGCATTATTGTGGAATGTGGAATTGCAGATGCCATATTTTATTGCCTGTGAAAATTATTGCTTCGCGCAGCTCACAGCTATACCAGGCTGCAGCCTACTTAGAATATTCGTAAGTCGCATTTTTAGACTAGGCCAAGGTATGCCTAGGCCAAGTCGCATTCACATTCTGCAGTGTCACGATGATGCATATTAAGCGGGCCCAGACTACATTGTGTCGTGCACAATAATGCGCCTCGACATTATGTAAACCCCCCCACCAGCCTCTCAATCGATTGGACTACAATCGATTGAATATAGCGTGCGTAGCCTTCTCTGGACCTATATGTACATGTACAGTATAGCAGGCTAGGCATCAGGCTAGACATCGACGGTGAATCTGCGCAATGCAGCTTACCACACAGTGGTTTTGGATCGAGTATCGTTATGAGTTCGAAACTACACTTCATCCAATACCATTACGCTCCAAGCTCTTTAATTCAATATTCAATTTCAGCGTTAGCCTCGCATTATTTCTCTAGGTTATGCTGCCCCGTAGGCTACAGTAACTGCCGATAGGCTGACTGGCTCAGTGTGATAAAAGGAACCACACCTCCTGCGATAGGCTCACACGCGGCGTTGCACAGTCAGAGGGAAGAGAAGTGCAGAGGGAGAAGAGTGAACTGAAGAGATTGCGAGCACGCTGCACCCTGCGCACTAACACTCCACAAGTAAGAATTATATTGGGATTATAATAATCTTCGTTTTGCAACTTAATTTTATCCATAATAGAATGTTAATGCATTGTTAAAGGCTGCGTAAGCCGGCAATGTCCACAGTATGGCCTATAGTAATTGATGTAGGCCCTGCATTTTAATTAAGCTCTAGGCCTACTCTGTGCCTACAATGTCACGTGGGTAGGATAACGCGAAGCTATGCGAAAATTAATGAATGTTCTCGAGTCTAATCTTGATGCGTGCTCAGTGTATTGTACATGTTTGCGTTTGAGTACCGTTCGTCTGTTAGGCTAGCGCTGGGCAAAAATTAGGACAGGGGGCGTAGGTTGACAAGAATGATTTGGAAGGTTTTAATAGCTTAAACTAATAGGCCTAAGTACAATGAATTCTAATGGTGCTTGCAAAGTTCTTGGTAAGAAAGGTGAAATTTCAAATTAACTTGGATTTAGACCTACGTGTCGGCCCCTTCAGTGAAAATAAGACTTTGTATGCACAACGCTCTGACGTCACTAAAAGTTGCTGAAGCGCGCCATTTTGTGAAATTCTACAGTGTATTTTGTGAAAATTTTGAATAAATTTCACAAAAAAAACTATTTCCGGCGTCCGTGTGAGAGATGGCGAACAGCACGGGGGACGCTCTGCTGGTCGGCAACGAAGGTAGCGTAGCTCGGGTTGCACAAATGAGTGTAATAAAGCTAAAAAACAATAAAATGTACAAATTATAATGTGGTGTTCCACGTGTTCCGCGTCCACCCACGTGGTGCATTTTTGCATTTATTTTTTGTCATATTTCGATGGATAAGCGCAAAATGCCCGCCCCGCCCCCCTCCCGCAGTAAATTGTGTAGGCCTTCGCTAAAGCTTTAATCATCAAATTGCATGGTCATCGCACTGTTGCACTATAAGTTAATGTGAATATCTTTAAATTATTTCACTTTCGAATATCGTAACTGAAAACGTACACACACGCACAAGAAAATATCAGACAACACAAAAGAAAAATTAATGAAATATTCAAACATCTTTCTTTTTTCCGTTTAATCTTAAAGTAAAATGCATAAATGTTTCGTTGACAGTGCCGTACAAGCTCGTGTACTTCCAGGTTCGAGGTAGGTCATGTTTTTTCACATTTATTTCATTATTATTATTATTTTGTTAATGTTCCGTTTCTTTGAAGTAGTTCAGTTTGTCCATTAACGAGTCTAGCTCGCGTGCTTAATTCAGACAGATCGCTGCAACTGCCAGGCTGTGATATTGACTATCTGAAATATTCATTGAAGCGTGACGGTAATCGAACCGGAACGATCCCAGCAGACGGGGCCCTATGATTGGCTGGCACGCATGTGGCATATGGCATGTGACCACTGGTCTAGATGTGGGACTATCATTGTATGTGAAGTGCATACAGATACCATGAAGCACTATGTGCATGCCGCTTATTTATGCAGTTATTTGATGCAGTTCGTTATCATGTGTTGCATTGTAGTCAGGTTTTTGATTTATATAATATTTAATAATAAATTTAAGAACTATGAAAAAAAATTAAATTGTAAAATAAAATGTCTGCTGTTATATTATAACGTAAGCTTATGTAATAAAGTGTGATGCTGCATTTTATAAATTTTCCATATGATTTAAATGCTGGCTGATGGCTTGACGGTGATGATTGTATACAGTACACATGTGTGAGGCTAAATTGTTCGGTTGTTTTTTGTCAAGTGTCACTGTGATATATATGCAGTCTGGAGGCTGAATTTATGAATTATCTAAACGTCACCCACGCGTTACACCCACAAAATGATACGCACTACAGCTGCTAATATCTGCTATTATCGTATAATATGTGTGGCATTGTGACTGACAAGCTAAAAACCAGCCTGTCTGGCTGGCATACATGTGCATGTAGCTGCCAATCGTTATAATTCCCTAGTTGTTTGGTGCTAGTATAACCAAAAAGTAGACAACTTGGATCCAGCCTTTTGGACTTTGCCCTGTACAAATTGAATTATTGTCAATAGTGTGGGACGACTGTAGCCTAGTGAAACTACTTGCTAGCTGAATGTGATTATCAAGATTTTATCTCTGTCACCACTCTTACGACAGGGGCAAGGGACAATAGGCTAGCACTTGAAAGCGTGTCTGAACTAGTTGGTTCTTATCTTGTGACTTGTAATCAACATGGTTGTGAACTAACATGTCTTACTGTAGTATTTGTGGTCTATTGGGCAGAATTTTTGATTTAATTTTTAATTTGTAAATTAATTTCCTCTGCCTTTAATCAGTTTAATTTGATCAACTATTTATCTAATATTTGTTACTTTGTTAATGATTACTTGAGATTATGCTGCAGTATGTAAACAGTGTGGTCTATGTGATAACAGTGGCCAGTGAAGTAGTTTACATTTCACATGTGTCTATGATAAAGTGCTCTGTGGGACCTATATTCTCAGGCACTGACTGGTTGATGGTGTGTCGCGTACTGTGTGCGTATAGGTCGCTCGCAGTCGCTTCGCTACATGTGCGCCGACAACGGCATCGCGCTCGAGGAGCAGTTTGTCAACTTTGCTGACTGGCCCGCCCTCAAAGCTAGCACGGTCAGTCCTGACGCATGGCTTTTATCAGTTGATCTATCTTTGATTTATGTATTGACTGGTATATTGATTTTGTCTGCTTTTGAAGTTTTCTAGCTTGTAGCTTTCTATGAGAATGGTTGACGTGTTACGTTACAAATATGCACTGTATGGCGGCGTGCCATAACTAGTTTAGTTTTAAATTATAAATTATGATTACGTTATAAATTTTTTCAATAGAAAAAGGTATCCGATACAAAACTGAGATTTTGGATGTGTAACTGTACTGTGTAAGTGTGCCTGTGTTGTACATAGTGTGCAACCACTGAGATCGCAGTGTAGTATCGCCAATTGATCTGAGATCTGATTTGCTATCTGATTGGGTCTTGATGCCATTTTTATTCTGTGACAATTTAAGACCAAATAAATCTCTGCTGAAAGACTAACCATGAGTGCCTGGTGTATATGCGTGTGCAGCCGTTTGGCCAGCTGCCAGTGCTGCACGACGGGGACCTGGCCATCGCACAGTCCAACGCCATTCTGCGCTACGTCGCACGCAAACATGGTGCGTCTGTGCACTCGCTCATTGAACAAACTTAATGCTAATCAGCTTTTAGAGACCTTAAAAATTGAGGATAAAAAGTAAAGAGATCAATTTGCGTTCTGGCTGTATATAGTGTAGCTCTAATCTCGTCCCAGGGGCTTGTGGAATGGAGTTTGACTTTATTCGCTTTGCGTTATGCACTATTTTTGAAAGTGCTCATGGGCCCAGACTCATAAATATTGTTATTGATGAGTGTGATATTGTTGATGAAGGTCTGTACGGGAAGAACGACGTGGAGGCTGTGACCATTGACATGCTCAACGACACCCAGGAGGACCTGCGTCTCGCCTACCTCAAGCTCATCTACCAGCAATACGTACGTTCCGACTGTTCATTTATACTTATGCTTGTTTCTAGCTAGCGACAGCTGATCTAACGGCGTTAAGTTTGATCCTACATTAAGAGGATGAATACTGCGCAGTGCAGATGTTTTATAATAAACACTTGGAGTACATAGAAGTGCAGATCTAATGCGCTCTAACCACATCATGGATCGAATGTAACTTCGCAACAGAAGATTAAAGGTGGCGTTTTATAACGTCGTTTTATTGGATGCACAGTGGCTGTACCTGTCTACCATTTACACCTGCGCTGATTATCAATACCAGTGTTGTCAGTTGCGCTGATTGGCAATACCAGTGTTACCAGTCCACCTGCTCTGATTGGCTGCCTGAGTGCAATGCGGATGTGTCTGCGGGGTGTCACTGCGCTTGGAATCCCTTCTAACAGAAATATGAGGCAGCTAATCGCCTCCCTTTTATGTCCTCCCCCCTGCCCCCCTGGTTCACATTGTTGGTAATACATTGATGCAGACAGCTGCAGGTGTAGAGGGTTATTGATCAGTGGCTCTCTCTCACCTGTTCTCTTACCTGGACTCGGTCTCTTGTGTGTCTGGCTGCTGGCTGTGCTTCATTGATTAGCTCTTACAGCCTTTGCAGCAGCCTTCCTCTCTGCTGTTACAAAGCTTGAACTGTGAGACAGTTGCATTGATATGGTCAGCCCTGCAGGGCTTGTTTCTTGTCTTACAGTCCAAATGTATTCAACCTATTGCATGTTTTGTTCACTAAATTCTGTCTGTCAGACTGACGATGCTGAATGCTTAGCAGTGAATTAATTGTGATATTGATTTTATAAGTTTTATTTGCATTGTTCACTGGTAGGACACTGAGAAGGAGAACTACATCAAGGGTCTCCCGGAGAAGCTGGCTGTCTTTGAGGTTTGACTTCATCCCTCATCTCATTGTGGATAGTTAGTTAGGCAGTGCTGTTGTTCAATTTGTTATACATTTATATTTTTAAATTCTACCTACTCATCGTTTAAATTGTTGTATCTTGTAACCTGTCACTGGGATTATTTGAATAGCAGAAGCATTTTTGATGTACTCTACAAGTCTGAGTCTATTGGCATTAATTTAAAGTTAATTAAGCTTGAAGCTGGATTAATTAAATCAATAAAATTAACGTGTCCATTCTCATTTTGAATGAAAATTTTAAAATCAACTTTGTGTGACTTTTTTCTATTTTACTACATTTGATTATTTTCAGACGCACCTCAAGAAGAACCACGACGGAAAGGGATTCTTTGTCGGAGACAAGGTACAGTGACTTTGTTGTTTTGTGGCATTCCCCAATGTCACCCACTGCTCAACCATTTGTTATTTCCATTGTTGACAATGCTGGTTAGCATCTCATTCACAGAGATTGCAGATGCTGCTGTTGTTGCTACGCGCTATTACTACGGGTACATTGAACATAAATTCACTATTGAGTTATTTCACACCTGCTTGGATATTACGTGTACCTTTCTGTTTAGTTCACTAAATATTGCTGAAGCTCAATTTTATTTCTAATCGGACTAATCTCTTCCAGCTTCCCGCTCTGTTTTCTTATCCTTTTAGATTCTAGAATCTGCTTCCATGTATTATTTATTTTGTATTGGTATAGTGTGCTTGTAAATGTATCGCCATTCTCTGCTAGTATGCATGTATTCATATGCCCCCTGGTGCGTTTGCGCGATGCAGGTAAGCTTCTTGGACTACCAGATGTTTGATCTGCTAGCCAACCACCTTGTGCTCGCACCCCACTGCCTCGATGCCTACCCCGCCCTCAAGGCCTTCCACGCGCGCATCGCAGCCCACGACAAGCTCGTCAAGTTTTGCGCGACCGAGGAGTTCAAGAAGATGCCCATCAATGGCAATGGCAAGCAGTAGCCGGCCGGCGGTGTTAATGGGATGAACTGGACTTTGGTGGTCCGACTGCCAGTGTGCTATGAGCAGAGCTATCGGGTGACCTGGTACACCGACATCTTGATTGTTGTTTGGTCGTTAGTTGTGTTCGCCATAGATTAAGTTAAACTGTTTTGTAGTTGTTTCGTTTTAGAGCACCGTATTACTTTGTTCACAAACCGGTTGCTTCATTCGTCCAATCTTGAGGCAGAAACTACTTGTTTCTATTCTGCGCTAATATGATTGGATATATATTTGACTCTAAAATGCAGTGAAATAATGCAGTCGAAATTCATCTAAATCTTTGCTAAGATTGCATTTGGACAAACAGTCTTGATACACAATGGTTACTGCTATGGATTTTGTTTCAATTACAATAATATAATATAAATGCATGTTTACTTATTTCAAGTTCGTGTTTTTACGTATTTTATGAGAAAAGCTTTCGTCATCAAATTTGACTGGAGAACGAATCTAAGAATCCTAGTTTTAATGCCCTTTATTGTAACCAAACATAGGATGCTAGGAGTCTACGAATAACCCTTAGTATTCCAACATAACCATTTTTTTACTTCTGTTAGTGCAAATGCTATTAATAAGTACAGCAGTACCTATATACTTATAGAATTTGGAACATTCTTATCAAACTGCTTCGGCACCCAACAACACAAAAATATTTCCACTGCCATAAACAATTGACAGGTTACAAATGCTAATATTGAGTAAACTTAATCAGTGTTCCCAAACACTTGCATCAGCATTATTTTAATTGCGCTGCGTTTTTCCTGAACTCACAACAGAACAGCAACAAGGATATTCGCGACGGTTTAATTCAATCAGCCAGCAAGAGAGGATGAAACTTAACCAGCTATCGGTACATGATCAGTAACCAGTCTAACTGCGCAATATATAATCCGACAACACCCCAATGGGCGTGCGACGAACAACACCATCATCACAATTGAAAATAATTTCATAGCAACAAAAAATAAATTTAGCCTGTTGAACTAAAAATAAACTGAGTCTTGAGATTTAGTGTTACATCAAAGAAATGCCAACGACTGATAACAAAATCGCCAAACCAAATCAGCACTGAAACCAATTAATTACCAGAGTATCTTACATTGAGAATCAGAAGCAACAACCAAAAAGAAATCAGAATTACTTATTTTAAAAACTATAGTTTAACAAAACAAATCATGAACAAAATGGGACTAATTCTGCCATCAAAATATTAACCGGCGGTCTCCACTGACATCACACTTACAAATAGTTGATTGATAGATTGCATGTTGCTATATTTTATATCTTCTTTAGCTGAAGTACAATCCTGCAATGACATCGTGGTGGTTCTGTTTTTAGTTTCCCTTGCGGTTGCCGTGGCGACGGAGCGACGCCGCGCTCTGATTGGCTGAGATTCTGGGTCGTGGCGGAGGTCACACGCGAGTCTGGCCATCCTTGACCTCCCCCCCGTCTATTGCTTTCTTCTCCCCCCCTCCCTCCGACTCCTGTAAAACAAAAAAATATATTAATTTTGAATAATTATAATCAATTACTCAATTAATGCTACACAGTGCTCAAAAAAACATGATATCTCATACTTAATCATAAAACTGGACAAATTTTTAAAGATTCAAACAATACATCATGATTAAGTATTACCACTTTACCAGGAACAATAACGTCTATCGCGCAGGCTCACAGTGCGCTCTAACAAACCCAGATACGCCTTCAGACGCGCACACTCTGGTGCATTAAAAGACTTAGTGAGGTAAACATTTGGTTTGGACCATCCTGTAGAATGCCGTCTTCCAGGCAAAAACAGTATAAAACTATCGGTGCACGCCATAAAACAACTTCACAATCTACACAACATCAATTGCCATATGAAATATCTGGCTTGAGACAGAGCAGTAAACATCAAACAGCGTGCTACTCCAAACAACACAAATAATTAACAGAATATAACTACAACATGAAGAATAGAAACAGAACTCACACTCAAAGTCTATTGACAACTGAGATTTCAATGCGCTCCTTTAATGTTACATTCTCAGCGAGCTCTCTTTGCAGCGGTTAGTCTATTCTACTCCCATTATAATAATTTCAGAAATGAGCCAAGATTTAAAGCCGTCGTCGATCAAATGAAAGATTACAATTTGAATGACAGTCACGTGACTCACGTCATGTCAATGTACACAACAGCTTCGAACGAAGAGTAGCGGCAATTAAACCCCGTAATATTTAGTTATTTGAAAGGCGATTTGATGTAATAATAAAAAGCATTGATGCAAGGCGCGCATCACACTCCGCATCGGCTTTGGGTTATAGCTAAGTATGGCTTAATGGCTGAACGTTTCAAGGTCAATGATCACTAGCGGTGAAGGTCAAGGAGGTTCCAATTCCGAGATATTCCCAAAAGCAAAAAACTGGTTGTACTCTGTGCATCCAACTCAGTCATCTGAGGTTATAAGTTGAAGTTTAAAACACAGCCTACTCTGCGCTTCGAACCATGAAGAATTTAGTAAACTTATTCATTCATTCTACGAAAGGAGCAATATTAATTTTGATATCTGATGAATATGGAATATATGATCAACAAACAGACTAACGTCTTAAAATTGAAATGTTTACTTCTTAAGCGTCGCTAGAGTGCCTGCAAGTTGTTTCCAGCGCGTCAACAGCTCCTCCAGTTTTCCGCTTTCTTCCTTTTCATATCTTAAAGAAAGATGAACAATTTAGTAATTACTGATATGCCCACTTCTTACACTTGCATAAGAAAAATAATTTTACATGAAATAATCATATTCTACAATTAATTGTTCACGTGCAGTGTGCAAAAAATACATAATATTTCATGCATTACCCTGCTACCTACTATCTATTTTATTGTGTAATGTCAAATCATTAACAAAAAATGCTTAAGCCTAAGGTTCTTGCTACTCAAAGTCAACGTTTGATTAATGAGTGAATTTTATTTTGTTATTACCAATTAAAAGGCTCTTTGTAAAAAGTCAAATAAAAAAAATGCTGAAGGTTCTTACCTCTCAAAATCAACGTTTGAATGATGCGCAAATTTCATCTTGTTTTTTAGATCCACAACCTTGACTGAAAGCAGCACAGCCAGCTCGATAAATCGTTAATAAGCAGAATTCAAACCTGGCACCGGTTCTTGTTATGATTTATTATGCTCTTTCTAAGAAAGATAATGAATCATTAACAATCGATTCAAAACAACTTCTCATAATTTTCAAGATTGATCAGCGTCATGGAGTCACCTCATACTATTGTGCCAAGAAATTTGTGAAAATTAGCAAAACCAAATTTATTACTGACAAGAAAATCTTAGCTCACGAGTTTCTTTGACTGAGCTACATGCAATTGCCATAAATTTAGCCAACTCATTTTCAAGCCTACAAACTTGAAAATGAGTTTTAATGTTCATAGCTACTTCTTATACCTTAAGGTGCACGGAGATGTGATCAAATCTTTTGGTATCAAATTATGTACACCAAGTTGCTTCAGAGTGCATTCTTTCCTTGTCCGATGATATTGAGACATTTAAAATGGCCCAAAAATAACCAAAGTACGCTGCTGTATACAAAGCAAACAAAATGAACGAACAAAATGCAAAAAGCAAACAAAAAACCTTGATGTTCTGCGAGAATTTGTTTGACTCTATTAAGCACGCTGGTTGCACTGTCCACACTGGCGAGATCCACGTCACGCCTGCAGCCCACAGTGACGTCATGCCTGCAATCCATAGTGACGTCACGCCTGCAGTCGACTGTGACATCACGCCTGCTACCCACGACGTCACTCCGCAGCTTCGCCACGGAAGCCTCAAGCTCCCTGTAGTAGAAGGGCAGTCAGTTAATGGAAGCATGCGTATGTGGTGTATGCAGATGTTCCAAGTGACAACTTTTAATAAGCAACAAATTTAATCTTTATAAAATATTTAAGCTAACCATTTAGTTGCAAGCTTCATTTAACTAAAGTATAAACTCAAAAAGAGAGATGCAGGCTTGCAGAAGTTGCAGTAGAAGTCACTCTCTTTGATTAATATTCTGTGACCTTATACTTTATATTCACAGTGAGTTTAGGCCAAGCAGTTAAAAAATTTCAAAACTAAGTACAATCGATAGTCCGCAAGTTTTAATATCAAACTACCCATTAATATAGCATGGTCAGTAAATGCCCCTTAGCAAATACATATTTTAAACGGCATCATAATGACCATCATACGTTGTGGATAAATAAGAAATGGGCACCTGAGAGCGCTGTCTATAGCACTTGCTTCCTCTGCACAGCAAGCTCGCTCGGCGTGCAGCGAGTCTGATGTACTCTCATTCTCAACAGCAATCGATGCTATTGCCTCCTGCAGAAGCAAATTAAACATACCATAAGTAAATTGCGTAATTTCTATAAAACGTTTAAATCGTGTCGCTTAATTTACAAGTGATTTAATGCACTGAATAGATTTTCATTTTTAAATTACATGGATATTAAGTTCAACTGGACAATTTAGGTTTCTGATTTCAGTTTTGATACAGCATCACAGAATCATACTGAAGTATAACGTTATATAGGTAATCCAATCTGCCATGTATCAGCTGTGCACCTGACTGTGTTGGTTCTTGAGGTATAAGGAACGTGTGTAGTTACAGAGACTATTACAGTCCAAAGAACATCCCCCTTCTTCAGCCCTCTTTTATGACTCACCCGGGGAACTATGGGGTGCAGGTCTATTCTCTTTTTACCCCAGTCTGCAGGGGTGGTCAGCTCACCTTGATCTTGAAGAAGGTTTTATAGATGGCCTCCTTGTGCAGCACTGACTGCACTTGGTGCATCTGTCGCACTCGTGCGAGTTCTGCGCGGAGTGCGGACGTTTCGCGCAGGAGTGCCATGAGTTGACTGCGCATGTCTGCACCGACTGCGCATCGAGTTGGTGCCAACGGAGCCACTTGCGCACCGCGCAACTTATAATTAGAACACGCGCAACTACAAGAACTCTAAACAGTTTCAGGCCCTGGCGCGCAGAGAAATTTGATTGGTTCTAGCAGCCTTAAGTTACACTTAAGTGAGCGCACACTGAAGCAATTTTTAGCTTTTCGGTTTACGGTACAATGTCTTTTAATTTTGCAATAATGCAAATGAGAAATAACAATGAATACAAAATTAGAGAAAACAAAGGATGAATTCAAATATGAAACAATACAAATATAAGTGTCAACACATCAAAGAAACGAAAAAGCCAAAGTTCTATACAGATTACAAATTGGACAAAAATATGTTCACGCAAAATGTGATTTAAAATCTTGCACATAAACAACCCAATCTACATTTCTTTTATACATATATTATAGTATCAATGAAAGTATTTCAACAAGTATGGTAGAGCGATTGTTACTTCGCACAGTGACTTGAGACGCGTCAGAGTTGGTGCTGTGACTGCTGATTCTGCTGCGTGCGCTGCAGCAGCTGCTGCTGCTGAGTGCGCTGGCAGGCCTACTGCTGCTGCTAATATCTTGCTGCTGCTGCTGAATGACTGCGTGCTGAACCATTGCTGCGAGTGATGCAAGCTGTGACTCCATCTTACACATCCTGTCACTGAATAGGCCAGCATGCAAAACTTCTCACATCATCTTATACTGGTAAAGTACAGGCTTTTGAAAAGCCATTAACGCCAGTGATGCATGTCGTTAACTTCACGCCTGAAACTCTTTGCAACTCTTCGCTTAACTTTAGCTTAAATTAAGAAGTTATTTGAAACGTGATAATTCTATAAAGCATGATATGAGCACGGGGACGAGATCATAAAAATGGATAAATCTCCTGACATTTAAAACACGTTAGCCAAATGCCTCATTTGAAAATTTATTAAATATATTAATATATTAATATATATTTAATTTATTAAATATATAGCAAGTTAGCACAAACTAAAATATAAATTTGACTATCTCATAAGACCAAAAAATGCAACAAATTGGTGATAAATGATGCATTGCCAGTTATTGCTCTCTAAGTTCTACATTAACACAATTGCAGGCCCATTGAAAGTTAAATAATAATAAAAGCACCTTGTATCACGAACGTCTCCTCCTGCAGACATCGGATCATTTATTCTCGCTGTATTTGGATCAACAGCGTTTCTGGAATCCTTAACAAGTTGTCCGTACCCAGCGGAAGCAATGCTAGTGTTCCTAGATGAGCCAGCAGACATGGGACGCAGCAAAGGCGACCTCGCAGCAGTGGAGCAGCACAGATCACTTCCACTGGAGCAGTCACCCCTCTGGGCGCCCAATCCACCGCTGTGATCCACGCTAGAGCAGTCACCCCTCTGGGCGCCCAATCCCCCGCTCTGGTCCACGCCTGGTATGACGTCTCCGGCCTCAAAGAGCCTCAGCACGCTGCGATCTCCGATGCTCCTGCAATCATTTAATTTTTAAGCCACAATATTAGTTACGTAGAGATAAATAGAATTAACAGTTTAAAGGTTACAAATTTTTCGTTGTTAACAAACATTTTCTGAGGCCTGTCGAGAAATTATTGAGTGTTTTTATACACCCACTCTAGTGTTTTATACACCCGCTTTAGTGTTTTATAGACCCGCTTTAGTGTTTTATAGACCCACTTTTGTGTTTTATAGACCCGCTTTAGTGTTTTATAGACCCGCTTTAGTGTTTTATAGACCCGCTCTCAGTCAAACAAATTTGGAATTTAATAAAAACGCAAGAGTTTACTTCATGATGCAGGTCACAAGAGAGCACAAGCTTACCAGTTAATGCAAGTGAACTATAAAATTTTCGGGAGGCAAAAACTTAATCTATTTAAACCCAAGTCAATGAAACCCGACTCAGCAATCTAACAGACAATGTCAAATCAGACAGAACTTACTTTCCACAGTCATAACTTAATGTGGGGTTAGTATAATGATAGCACATGGCACTAATCCAGTAAAATGAACACACTAAATAAATGAACACACTAAATAAATTCACTGATAATTAAATAAATGATAATTTATTCAGTATGATTTTTATGGATACATGGATCCAAAGCAGCGCAGCAGAGAGGGTCAGTATTATCTGATCACATCCTGTATGCATGCATACACAGACCTGAGATCGCGCAGAGGGCAGTAGACAGAGGCCTCCCTGTCGAGGATGAAGATGGCACACAGCGCGGTCTCAAACCAGCGCATGGAGAGCCGGTCAGAGAACGCGCGCACGAAGAGCGCCCAGACCGTGCTGATGGAGGTGATCTCATTGGGCAGCGCGCCGCGCTTTGTTTCGTCGCGGTACGTCAAGAACACAAACCCTGCAAGAATCACATCCACAATATACTCCGGTGATATAAGTATCAAACTGAACGCAAGAGTTCATACAGTCGCGTCGCAGGCTATCGGGCTCATGCTGTTTATGTTGGCTAATGCGAATGAAGCATAATTCCAGTTTTTTATTCAGTAAGTCATCTTTCATATTTCGTAACTGTTAAAAATAGCATAGCATACGCACAAGTCCCTTGATGTACATGTATATATAAATTACTCTAGCCACTTGTTTATGTTTAAAACTTAATTTCATACGTCCCAAGTAAAACACAATTACAGCGATGCTGATATTGAGCGACGTGCGGAACGCCATTGGTACATGTAAGTGCGTGGATGTCAACTAAAGAAGGCCACACAACATTCAACATTGCATGACACCAACACGGAATATTTCTTGGATCAGGTAGATAATCCTGACTTATGAGCAAAAATTAAAATTATGAAGACCGCTTGTAGGCCCTAATTTAATATGACAAGGGGTAACTCAAGCGAGAATGTATACCGAGTGTTCGCTCTAGGGACTTGTTCTGTGTCCCAACGATCGGAAGGCTGCCGCGAAGACGATCGTTTCTCCTAAACGCCCGCGCATGGCGAGCGGACGGCTGATCTGAGTGGGTAGACATGACGTCATCGCTATCATTCGTGACGTCATCATTGCTCGAACTGACTCGTTGCGACGCAGATGAACAATCGCTTGTTTTCTGTTTCATAAAAAAACAACAAGATGCTAAATTAAACATTAATCATATTTACAAGTTTGCCTTTGATGTCGATTAATTACCAAGGTACTCTGGAGCCACTGTTCTCAAAGTTCAGCGCTAGATTCAAGTTCCTCACAGGGCTGACAAGGTGAATGAACATCAAAGTTCTGATTTATAATGTACAATTTATTCCAGAAGAGAGTTTGATTGAAAAGGTTTCAAGAACTAATGTGCACGGCTGTTTTCAGTCAATATCTCGATCTTCCACGAGGCACTCATTTTGAATTTGGCCTACAGTCATATTCTGCTGATAAAACATGACACAAAATATGCAAAAGTTGGCAGTTATCTGGATAAACTATCACACATTTGGGTCACAAAACTAATTGGCTGCAGATTCCCGAGAACGCAAGCAATTTCTCATACTGCATGCCACTCGCAGCAGGTCATATAAGTGCCAACGTTGCTAGCAGATGCCTATTGCTCATATCCCACACCCAACACATCCAACCAACTAACCCAGAATGTTGAGCGGTGCGGTTAGAGCAACAGCTGTTACAAGTATACAGAGACACTTGGACAAACAGTGTCATGAAGGCGGCGGCCAGGCAATCGCGGTTCACTGGCGGGATCAGCCGAGAGATAGTCATTAGTGGGATTCATGACAGACAGCTGGACAATCGCTTAGTGGTCAGCAGCCAAGTAGCAATCGGGCACCCTTCATGGGTGATGTATTAGCAGGCATTGGCACAGCTGCTGCTGAAACCTGGTTTAACAGTGGTATAAGTCATCAAGACTTAGTATGTCTAAGTCATGACTCACAAGAGCTGACCTTACTAACGATACTGTAAGCTAAGTTTGCACACTGCTGCAGCAAATATAAGAGAGGCTGCAAATAATAATAATAATAACAATAATAATAATAATGGGCTTAGAGTTCGTTTCGGCATCTAGTGATGTCATCGGCGACCTAAATAAAGAGGCCCTGGTTTAAAATTGGATCCATTTCAGCTTAACACTCTATATTATCAATTAATTATCGATCATAATGAATATCTATACTTTAATTCATCGCAGGCGATAGAGTAATATACAACAATACACACTGCCATACAAATACAAAGAAGAAGCAAACAGAAGCTAACGAATAAAATAAAATATACATGCAGACATAATAAAATAACAAACAACACTACTGAAAGAGGAATAAATTGTTAAGTTGAAATGAACTTAACATTCAATGATCGATGAATAACAATTAAAAACAAATGCATCGCGTATTGCTTATTGCATATCTTTTAATTCACTCAAAAGAGCAGAGAGAACACACATACATGCACATAACAGTCATAACATCAAATATAAAAAAAATAAAAATAAACTTAAATAAGTAAACATATGCTATAATTATATCAGTTTTTTTCCATACAAATATTACAACGTCAAGTTCGATGTAGAGACCGACAACTGAAAGAGACCCTCCAATCCCAGAAACAAGGCTAACGCTAACCCGCTGCTTGGAGGGTTTGAGTGAGGGCAGGCGATTGGAAGGAATTCTGAAGAAGCTCAACCGTCTGTGCTGGGCGCCCGGCGGGGGTTTACCTTCTGCAACAAATGGACCAAAGTTAAGTCATTTGTGCAATATTGCCTAAATAGCCTAACATGTCATGTAACTAGACTAAAGCTGGTAAGCCAAAAGGGTCCAATTTTGCCAGTAATACTATAAGTAGCCCTTATAAAGAGGGTCAAAGACGAATTTCATAAAAGAGGAGTGAAATATTCTAGACGGGGTGGCATTAGCACTTTTCAGTTCTAATTGCACGTTTAATTTATCTCAATTGTCTATAACTTGTAGGTTAATTCAAGATACAAAATCTCATGAACATTATCAATATTACACTACAATTCTACAAAAGCTGAGGATAAAAGAATTAGCTTGCAGCCTAGAGCTCCGCGGGCGAGTCATAAAAGGGTAAAA
The DNA here is from genome assembly GCA_034695025.1 of Chamaedrilus cognettii. Lineage (NCBI taxonomy): Eukaryota > Metazoa > Annelida > Clitellata > Enchytraeida > Enchytraeidae > Chamaedrilus > Chamaedrilus cognettii. The sequence goes on from JAQIWG010000630.1 coordinate 22,825, forward strand.
GGCCACTAAAGAGGAGAGATCGGTCTGTGCGTGGCTCTCCGCCCAAAACTCCAAAACCCGTTCTGTAATAGTCTTCGTTACTACACACGGGGGGTGACACGGTCCATAAACTCCCAAAATCCAAAACCAGGCTACAATTTAAAAATGTACTCACTTGTGCTCAAATGTGTTCAAATTATTACCCCATACTCCAACCATACCCAAGCACATACCCCTTCGCTGAAAGTTAACAACTTTCGTAAAAAATATGAAAATCATTTTAGTTGTGTCTCGTTTGTATTATTATTTAAACCGTCTCATCGATAGCAGTTTTAAAAATTACCCTCTATGGACCGCTGTTTTAAAAAACACAGCGCCGCCCAGGTTACATTGTAGATACATGCATTATAGGCCTATCGCGTTCCATCTGTATACATTGTGTGCAACACGAGACACGCGTCGGTGTGGTAGGGATCACTCGTCTCTGACACCCGATCCTGCTCATTACCGACTACGTCTCACGGAGAGCGGAGCAGGCGAGAGCACGGGAGCATCCTTCGCTCTCGGGAGCATCACGCGGCGGGGGCAAGTCACGGACACGATCGACACACGAATTGTTTACTAGAAACGCAAACGAAGCTGTGTTCCCGCGCTGAGGTCCCGTATCAGACGCGATACAAGGCCATCGCCGGGCCACTGTGTAGTAAACACTGGACCTGTGTATACGCTGCAAACGAGTTGAAACAACTCACGCTAACATTATACGCCTGATGGATTTAGCAATTAACACAGGCTATAGCAATGCAATGCTCTCAATTCGCTTCAGAAATGCCTATTCTAAATTTGATATAGCTTATGAGAAAATTTTATCGCGGAGACATTCAAATTACAATTGGTTAATTATTTTAACTCAGACGTGAATTTAGAGGAGTGGTAAAAAGTTTAATTGTTGCCAGTACATGTAGGTTATTTCGCGACATAATAATTGTTCAATTTGAATAGAAAATGTTTAGGCTTAGCAAGTAAATCAAACTAGCTAATAAATTAAAGCGAATTCTTGAAAGACAGCAACAGAGCTCCAAAACCATGCCATGCAAAACAAAACATGTTGACTTATGGACCTAGTACATTGGTAATGCTACTCTCGACTATACATGTACAGGGATCTATCTCCATCTGGAATGGTGATCATTTGACGCCTCAGCGATCGTTGGAAAGGTATTTAGGTCTGTCTGACTGCCTGGAGCCCGTGACAGCGTGGTGGCTCACGCGTGACTCGAGGCTGTGCACGCGCGGAATGTCGGGTGAAACAGTTCAGCATCTGTCCGGCAGATGCGCTGTATGAGGAACGCGCTCTTCAGGGCCGCGCCCGATCAGCGAGACGTCTTCTCGACCTACTGTTGTGCGCTAACAGATGAATTAGCCCGGCACTACAGTGCAGCCTCTTATTGTGCATGTAACTTCTAGGCCAGAAACATGACTTACATAACGCGGCACAATATCTGAGTCAGTCGAGCGATATGAACTTTGACATTAAGTGTTCTCCTAGTATACTAGGCTACATGTACATGCCATCATGTACAAACAGGGGTCAAACTACAAAAAAACTTACAATTCATGCCAGGAAGAGTTAACCTATTTGAATGTCGCATGTCACAACTTGTTTCATGGCCCCATATTTATGCTGCCAACATGGCAGTTTAAAAACTACATACAAAAACACTTTCAATGCTTGCGAGGCCGTCAATACAATACCAGGTATAGCCTGCATCCTCCACAAAATATTCGACCTTACCCCTGCAAGCCGGAGAAGAAAGAATTGGCTTGCAGCCAAGGGCTCCCCATGCAAGTCGTTAAAGACGACTAAAGAAAGGGGAGCGGTTCTGTGGCGGCTCTCTTACACAGAGCCGGACTCTATTATAGCATAGTAGGGCCTATTATAAGTCTTTGTTTCTACACACGGTCGTCAAACTACCAAGAAGCAATAAATATATCAATCCACAAGATAATTTGAAAGTGCAGTCACTAAAGGCTTGCCTGTTCCATTTTGAGTCACAACAGTTTTCCTCACGTCGCCTTCCCTCCCGAGCGCCACAGCATCAACGGAGTCCTCACAGATTCTGCCTAGTCCGCCATAACTCTCTTTCTGCCGCACCAGTCTACGCCTACCGCCGTTCACCTCACCACAAGCCGCACGACTCGTATCATCTTCATTATTTCCAACGCCATCAGCTGCAACCACTTCTTGTTTCAAGACCGCACTGTCGCCATCGCTATCGCAATTTGAACCGTTTTCTTTCACTGCCGTCTTCCCCGCTGACCCCTTCCACCCGAATCTCGCCAGAAGTCCATGCGGAGGCCGCAAGGACACTTTTCCCGACGACACGTGCATCGATTGAGAGGACACATCGGCGCAAGTCGGTATTCTTCTTCCGGAAAAAGACTGGTCGTCCTGGGAGAGACACCGTGCCAGGGGGGAAGGAGCAGCGGGAGGGGGACGCCTGAGGACGGGACCGAGGCTGTCGTAGACGGGCGTGGCGCTCCGTCCCACTGAGGCAGAGCGAGTGAGCAGGGGTGGGCGCGCCCTGCTCGACATCGTAGGCCGACTACTGACGTCGTCGAGATGAGATCACGATGTATTATATTCCGTCTCTTTGGTAACCAGTCCGCAACCGATATGGAACCTAGTATAGTAAGATGTTGGCGAAGTGCCGGTGTCGTCGATTCGATTTGACGAAGTGTTGCGACAAGAAACGTTGTAATTGAGTTACTGACACAGACCTATATCCGCTGCGTTAGGATTATCCTACGATCTAATATCTGTTTAGCCTAATCCGATATTGACGATTAATAGTTTTCCGCTCCGACGTAACGCTATGGGCTTACATGTATGGCAGAACCAGCATAGTGTAAGTAATGTAATAATGCGCGTAGTCGCAGTAGCCTGCATGTTTACATACATTGCAGTGTATCACGCAGTTTGTAAACATCGATCGATAGGTTTTAGGTATAGGCCTAATGCTCGGGTATTGCAGGCTGCCGCTTATGACTAGGCCAGGTCTGCTCAAGCATAGGATCAGATGCTTGCAGCGCTTATGCTGTATTGCAATAGTGCAGCTGCCCGGCCATTTGCTCTGGCAGCACCCAGCGTAACTTTCGGTGTCGGCCTAGGCCTAGTCTAAGCTTGAGTGCGATGAGGCCAAAACATTTTGGGTCGGTGAGGTTCACAAGCACATTAATTGTAAACAATAGCGGGCAACTCCGTAGCAATTAGAATATATCCTCTATATACTCTAGGTCGCTCCGTTCGCTACTGTTTTGATGCGACCTGGATGCGACTGCACGCTGATTACCTAAATGATAAATCCGTAACTATTTATGTTTAATTAATGATTTCCCCTTTTGTTATTCCTTTGAATTAAATTTACTGCTATAGGCCTAACATTCACACTTTGAGAAAATGTAACGTTTTGAATCCAATAAAATTGCACTTCACACTATTTCAAGCATTAATAAGCAATACATTTAGATCTAGAATTAATTTTTCAAATCGACTATCGTGGCAACTACCATGTGCACAGAATCTGATTGTGGTCTATGCCAGTTAAATTTCTAGGTCTCAAACCTCTACATCTTACTGATCTAGGCCAAAGTATGAAACTTGTAACTTGATAGTTTTATAAATTGCTATTACTGAAAATAATAACAACTGCATACTTCACTTTACATTGTGATACTCGCATACAGTACTTGCATACAGCAGTAACGAGTAGCAGTCTCGTTATTTTCACTAAAACAGAATCTCTAGATCAACAGATTAAACACTTAATGAAAGATAGACTATTCTAACATCCATTTCGATCATTCAAAGTTGTAGAACACGTGAATTATTACATTCTAAACGATGCATAGCATAACAGAGATGATGCAGCAATTGCAAAAAGAAAGCTCGTATAGAGTAATACTGATCATCAATGGCATTGTACAGTAGATAGTTCAGAAACAGGCTCTAACAGCTAAACAAGTCAGATAACGGCATAGAATCACAGGATACACTTATAACAAAAATCTTCACAAATAGATATATATCAATATAGCACTAATTTCACAATGTCCATTTGATTGCACTCGCACTGATATTGCACTGATTGCACACGCATTGGCTTACACAGTATGCAAAGCAATCAATAGAATGCAATTATACAATTGAAGGCAGTGATTACAGACAACAAAGATTGTATCACTGTTGAGTGGAATGGCAAGAGTGTTGTATCGCGCAGCAGCACCAGCCCCTACACATAGCACCAGCCCCTACACACAGCACTAGCCCCTACACACAGCACCAGCCCCTACACACAGCACCAGCCCCTACACACAGCACCAGCCCCTACACACAGCACCAGCCCCTACACACAGCACCAGCCCCTACTGCCACTTTGTGTGGTTATTGTACAGAAACGACTGCCTCCCCCCCGACACTGGATTATACATAGAAGGACTCAGACAATCGTTTCCCCCCTTCTTTCCTCCCTCCTTCCACCTCTCCGCAACCGACCCAAACGCCACGTTCGCGCCACCGCGGCTCTCCAAATGCGACTTAAAACAAGAACTCGGAGGTTCGTAGTTTCCAGGTCCCGGGGGGATAGGATCAGGTTCCTGCTTCGCAGCCGGTGCAGACAATGCCTGGTGGTAGCGGCGGAGAAACAGCATCGAGCTTTTTGTTCCACCGCCATTGGAATTTTGTAGGGAGTGTCGTGTAAGCGAATCATATTCGCCGGGTCCAGGAGTCTCCGTTGGCTTTGGAGGAAAACTTCTCTCGGCCGTGGATTTAAAAATGGACGCCGCGGGACAGCAGAGGCGTTCCCTCGTCGCGTCGTATCGTACCCTGTATTGACTCGGAGAAGGATTCGAGCGCAAAGCGCCGACATTCAGCGAGTTTCGCGCTACTTTTGATTTAAACACGCAAGTGTTCACGCTGGTAACGCTGCTGCTTCGCGCCTGGGGGAAGGCATCGTATCGATTTGGACCCGGCCCAGTGTCTTTTGGGGGCGGATGTGCGATCGGAAGATGAAACACACTGGAACACGATCGATTAAAATCGTCGCGCGATGCGCTGCGGTGCGGATTATACGCCCCTGGTCCAGGACTGCAGTTCAGGCTAATCTTGGACAATCGACGATCTCTGGAGGGAAAGTATCCCGTTCCCTTCTTGCTGAGCGAAGGTGGATCAATCACACTGGTGGCCCCTACATCGGAACTGTAGGAACCGGGACCGGGCAAGTCGTTGGCGTGCAGCTCGTAGTTGAAGCGTTTGGTGCGTGAGAGGAATGCATTGTTGTCGGTGTTGTTGGTGGGAGGGGCGCTCTGGGACTTGGAGGGGATGGTGGCGAAGGAAGAACTGCGGTCGTGCGCTGCAGTCTGGCTCATTGTTGCGCTTCAGTGATAAATCATCACATTGCAGTTGTCGTGATTTTAGACTTCCCACAGTCCCTGTGACAAACACAACTATTAGTATTCTTTGATACAAACGCAATTCATGTAGTGTATAGCTTGAACATTAAACTACAATACGAGGATAATTATACGGATTGTCTATAGAGTACAACAATGAAAACCTGACAGAATGCAGGTAATTAAAAACGATAAAAACTAGACCTACTCATAGTAATTCTAGTGAAAACATCACAGTTCCACTACATGCATGATAACTATGACAACCGCGGTAATCAACGTTAAATGCTGAACGGAAAAACCTATGAAAAAGGATCGAGAACGACAATAATCTATCAAACCTCAATGCTCAGAGCGCTAAAGTGTAATTCCAACCTAAAATCATGGTAATATTTTATTCCGAATATAATAATAATAGGCAAAAGAGACAATTTAGGCATATTTGACAAACTATCGTTCATTGGCGGGTACAAGCCTTGACCTTCTGCTTACGCAAAGATTCTAATAAAAACAAGGCGCTAAATAATAAGACGCGACCCAATTATTGGAAATGGATTAATGCGTTTATTGTAACTAAGTCTTACTGACCGAACGCTTCCCTGATATGCATGCATAAATATATACCTTACATTTAAAAGCTTCATCAGCATAAAAGTTACTTCCAACACACAAGCACTGATATTCGGTCAATTTGAAGCAAACGGAAAGCCAAATAAATTAACAAATATAATTAACCGATAGCTTTATAGAATGAAATAACAAAATATCTAGAGGAGTCTAACAGCTCAAACAAATTTGTCGCTGCCCGTCTAAACAGGCCGGCACACCGCGACAGCAACAAATTCACGTCAGCACCAGCTACAGCATAAAGAACCTGCTCCGGCTCGACGAGCAGACATAGCTGCCTACGGGGTCATCGACCCTAAAGAAGAATAGACGACGTCTGCACGCTATAGTTAATTATATAATAGGCCTACTGCAGCATAATTCTATTTATGGTTGCTTATTTAGTTTGGGGTTAGTTAGCTCAGGGATAGTTTAGAGTTAGTTTGTTTCGGGTTAGTATAGGGTTCGTTTAGGGTTAGTATGGAATTAGTTAGCTCAGGGATAGTTTAGGGTTAGTTTAGGGCTAGTTTAGGGTTATGTCAGGGTTAGGGAAGGGTTATTTCATGTTTCAGTTCGTGCAGCGACCAATTTGTTTGCACTAATAGACGCGGTCACGCGAGTCAATTTCTGAACTTCTGCGATCAGCTGTTCCATTTGTAAAGATTTGAGTTTCAATATTTTAAATTTTTCTAGCCTAAAAATCATGGCGAGGATCCTCCTGTCCGGCAGACAGATCCTCAGCTCGGCTGTGCGGTGGAACGTTCCCCTGCGCACCCTCACGCGGCTGCACGACGAGGATCTCAATCTGGAATATCTGGAAGGCGATAAAAAGGGTAAAGACAATGCTATAAAGTTCTTCATCTTGAGTTAAAAACGATCTACGTTTTCAGTCCTAGAATTAATCCTAATCCCTAACCACAAATGGTTTCACTGTGTTCTGTTAGAGGGGTCTATTTATTATCCAATGTATGCATTATGCCGTAACGCTTTCGTTTACTATAGCTGTGGACTATTGGCATGTTGGAGATCGTAGCAAATAGCTAGTTTGTTTTCATGCTCGTCTTATGTTTGCCAAGTTAAGTGTTGAGTTTTATCCTCTAATTCTAATTTACTGTATTTTCAGGCATTGCAGTCTGCACTTTCACACGGGCAAAAGGAAAGAACTCCCTGAGCAAAAATATGGTTAAGCAGGTAAGAGCCTCATTTATCGAGGATCTTAGACTTTTGACCTGTCGTTAATGCAGATCATTCTATTTAAAAAAATTGATAAATATAATAGGTCTTGAGACTTTTATTTTGAATTGAGTCTGTGGTCTTGTTAGATAACGTGCATGTGATTTGACTTATCATTATCTTGGTTTTCACAAGTTTGCCTAACTTTGTTGTTCCCCAGCTGAAGACAGTTCTCGAGACGCTTAAGTTTGAGAAGAGTCTCTCTGTGTTGATCATCCGCAGCGGTGTCCCTGGCATCTTTTGTGCAGGTAATCATATTTTAAATTGTTCTCTAATGATTTTAATTGTCATTGTTTGTAGTTAATGTAAATGTAGTTTGAATTAAAAAAAATATGTTTTCATGACAAGTATCCTGTTTTATATAAAGCTACCGGTGCCTGTATGTTATATTGCATGAGTGCGTGCCATTAATTGGTTAACCGCTGACCTAAATTTATGTGGTCTGATTTGCTGCACATGGTATCCTTACTGGATACAATGTGTGTGTCTGCGCTTATCTCAAAAAGTTTTCAAGTGTGGTTTTTGCTATCATCTATTCTCTGACCTCAACACAGGTCAAACTTTCCTACTTCTGATTGATTAAACATGAAGGGGGACAATTTTTCTTCTTTCTGATAAGCTGAATAAGAAGTAGGTAAAGTGTTAAAGTTTTTGATTAACTGAACAAGAAACAGATCAAGTTTTTATGTTTCTGATTGTCTGAACAAGGAGCAGGTCAAACTTCCCTGTTCCTGATTGGCCAGGCGCGGACCTGAAAGAGCGAGTCAAGATGGCGGAGTCAGAGGTCGGTCCCTTTGTGGCGAGTGCGCGCCAGCTGACCCTTGACCTCTGTGACCTGCCCCTAGCGACAATCGCTGCCTTGGATGGGGCGGCGCTGGGGGGGGGGCTGGAGCTGGCGCTCAGCTGTGACCTGCGCGTGGCCGGTCTGAATCCTGCTCTTGATTACATTACGCTAATGTAGAAGGGGTTCAAATGTGTAGTCAAGTTTGGTCACTGGCATGGCCGCAACAACCTATTGGGACCACGGGACGCGTCCCCCCCAACTTTTGGAACATAAATATTACCCAGCCA